>VKOC01018468.1:0-93112 GCA_009364415.1 Spea multiplicata | reverse complement strand
TCCACTCTGCCTCCTCCCCCCTCCCATACTCCACTCTGCCTCCTGCCAGCAACGGATCTTCACTAGACACCAGGGAGCCGGGTAGAGAGGCAGAGTGGCGTATGGGAGGGGGAGGAGCCACAGTGGTGTATGGGAGGGTGGCTCCCATACACCCCTCTGCCTCCTCCCCCCTCCCATACACTGCTCTGCCTCTCTACCCGGCTTCGTTACTGACCGGCACTTTCACTGCAGCTTCATAGCTGCAGTGTAAGTGAAGGTGAGTAACGGAGGCTGTCTGTGCGATGCAGATCCCCACCAGCTGACAGAGAGGATGATTCTCTGTCAGCCTGTGAGTGTCTGCATCGCACAGACAGCCTCCGTTACTGCCCTTCACTTACACTGTGGCTTCTATGAAGCTGCAGGGAAAGTGCCGGTCAGTAATGGAGCCGGGTAGAGAGGCAGAGCAGTGTATGGGAGGGGGGAGGAGGCAGATGGGAGGGGGGAGAGAGCCTGAAGTGAGAGACCAGCCGACTGTGAGGGGAATCCAGGTCCCCTGCAGTGTTTTGGGGGATCTGGATTCCGGTGTTATAATCCGATCTCTGTTTGAGATCGGATTATATAAGGAGAGGAGTTTTTCAGAGCATTTGCTCTGAAAAAAACATCTTTTTATAATCGATAAAACTTGATTCGATTAATCGATGATGAAATTCGTTGCCAACGATTTTCATAATCGATTATTATCGATTTTATCGATTAGTTGTTTCAGCTCTAAAAAATAGCACCAAACTTTAAGGGTGCGGCCTATAATCGAGCCAATACGGTATATACAGTACTGTATATTTTTTAATAGTAGTATTTAATTTTTAAAAATAGTAGTATTTAATTTAATTATATATCAAAATAAGCATATATGAAATCGAAGGTGACATAGACACGCAAAAGTAAGAGAATTTGCTGCGCATGTGATATGATAGCACCATCATATTCCTCCTCGCCGTGCAATTGTTAAACAGGACATAACAAGCAGTGCATCACATAACAATGTGGAGTTACAGAAACAAAAGGTGATGAGGGTCCTGCTCAAACAAGCCCTTACTCCAGAATTGCGTACAGGTTTACATCCTAATAAGGTAGGATAAAACCTGACTAAAATAATAACATGCTCTTGGCAACAAATGAAATATGTAATTTATTTTTGTTAAAGACTTCATCCTTTTCTCACCACTTTGATCCCAGAGGGGTAAATACATGAGTAGTTGGACGTGCTGATGTGACATTTAGGATTTTGCTGGTTGGAAGCCAAAGACACTGGAACATTAAACTAACAATGAAACCAACTATTAATAATGTTTGAGTATAACAAGAGTCACATTTTCAGTCACGTTGACGTTTATCTGTTACGGCTCTCTGACACAGTTAAAGGGCAAATTCCAGCTTCGAGTAGTTAAACTAGAGGTACTAGATGACGAGATCACTGCCCTGTTACAAACTGCAACAAATACTACATGAAGAGAGCACTACCCGGCTACAAACTGCAACAAATACAGTAAATGACTTTTTATGATTACTGTTTGGTAAAAAAAAAAAAAAGACAGAGGGAAAGTGCTAATATATACTCATAGATGTATGAAAATGTCAAGATTACTACACAACCATGTTGGTAAGAAGCACCCACTTCTACAGAATAGGGTATTGAAGGATAAGTCACGCAAGTCTATGATACCTATCCAGCAACTACTAAAAGGGCCTAATTTAATCACTGAGGAGTAGCTTTAATAATAGCCTAGTATGACTAACTATACGGTTATGAAACATATGAATAGTTACAGAAATGCCAGTGAGATACACTTAAGGAAGACAGATAACAGAGAGTAAAGCCTGGTTGTCTTCACCAGTGGGGCTGAACCTTTTCTTAACCAAGACTGATTTATAACATGTCGCAACCACAATGCAACTGCTGTCCCTCAGTGTAAATGAGGGAAATCTGATCCACCACCTACACAGCTCTCTCTTCTCTTCTCCTTCCCAGAGACACAGACCCATGATGTCATAACCCTGTGTCTCAACAAGTATTTCTGCTCATAGTGTTCGGGGAGAAGAGAAAAGTGATCTGTGCTGTTGACCTTCTCCACACTTGACCATGAGGGGTTTGTTGGTAGATATCTGGTGACCTTTTTTTTCAAGCCAAGACTAGGTATCTACATAAAAGTACACATCTCTCACCGAGTAGTGTTCTTAATGTGGGTCCCCTTACCAAATCTGCTTGAAAGACCCACAAAATGAAAAGAATATGTTCAAGCAAAAGCCATTAGATATTGTTTCAAATGTTTTGTAGAACACATGTTTTAGCGCTGGAAACTATAAATTCACAGAAGAGGTAATTCCATAATTATGTTTATATTCTTCTTATTGAAGTTGCCTTTATGGTAAGAAAAAATAAAGAGATGCACTAATCATACCTCAAAGTATTTCATGGTTACGTTCTCTTTCCTGCACAATCTACTGTGTGACCCTAAAATATAACCATGTTTATGTAAAACCAGACTTCTTACATGTGTCCACAAAGGGTAACTTTTCTTTGACTAAAAAATGCTATGTACAGCAAAAGTAAATTTGGATAAATACTATAATTCATTATGTAAAAGTTCTCTCATTGCACATATTACATACTCTTGGCAAAACAAACAACTATAACTGTAATTTCCTTTACACTGTATCCCCCAGAAAGGATGTTGTAAATTAACACAACATGCTACATGGTGAATAATGTGATCATTGTCTCTTATAAAAAGAATTAAAAACATATAGTTTCAATTATTTCATATTGCACTGGGTAAAGTAATTTAATAGGTACGGCTTGACATAAAAACACATAAAGTAATACTTAAGGTAGACACAATGCCATCTGGGGAAGCAGAAACATGCCTAGGGGTTTACATTAGGAACCCAAGCCAACTTCAATGACTAAAGGGAGAATATAAACACAATTAAGGAATTACTCTTCTACGAATTTATAGTTTTCAATGCTTAAATCTGCATTCTACAAAACACTAAATACATTAAGTAATGGCTTTTCTTGAAGTCTACCATTTCCTTGATGAGCATTCCAAGCAGATATACTGTAGGGAGGGAACAATTTAGTTCATGTTTCCAGAAGAGTATGATGTGTAAATCCTAGTCAATGTGGAATATATACCTTATGTACACACTAAGTCTAAAAACTGTTCTTCAGACATTTACCAACAGAGTAACATAGTAATTTGGTTGGGGAAAAAAAGACACAACTTCATTAAGTCCAACCTTACTGTTGATCCAGAAGAATGCAAAAACTACACATTTAACCAATTACCAATTGTGCCCCAAAAAAGGAAAACGTCTTCTTGACTCCAAAATGGCAAGCTGATTTCTAACTAGACCAACAAGCTATAAGTTACCAGGTCTTTATCTTTCTTTGCAAAAAATTAAAAAAATCAATCAAATGTGTACTTAAACCCTTCATGACCATGACCAACAAAAAGTGTAAGACTCGATACTTGAAATGCTTGAAATGTTAATTAAAATGAATATGGGAAATTGTAAAAATACATAAAAAACTTTCTTGCTCCAATCCAAACTACAAAATAGAAAAAAATATAAATTATAAATAATTAAATTTATAAAAATTAAATAATTAAATGTAAGGGGGTCCTGAATGTGGGCTATTCTACTCAGGGGATGTTGTTGAGCATAAATTGGGGAGGTATCTGTGGGGCCTAATTTGTGGAAAAAGTATATCCTTGAACAAACAATATATCGTTTGTGTAAGTATGCTAAACATGGAAAAGGGAAATCATGGCTGAAAAAAGATATCCAAAAAAAAAAAAATACTTAGTTGGGTAAAACCCTTGAGTCAAGAATGTGTTAAAGGAATCAGTTAAATTTGATAGCACTCTGTAGGTAGTGGATTCCGTATATTTATTGTTCTAACTGTACGTTTTGCTGCTTTAAGTTAAAATTCCTTTCTCTAAGTCTGAATGATCTCTTGTTCTTTGTAAAGTCCTAATAATGAACAGGTCATCGGAGGGTGCTGGTATTCCTTCTGTATGTATTTGTATAATACTATCATATCTCCTCTAATAATATATACCTATTCTAGTCTAAACAAAGTCAGCTTCTCAAGGCTTGTAAATTCAGTTCTAAGCCAGTCTCTTTTTGTGTGACGCGTCACTAGCTCTGCATACTTACCAGCACTTCAAGTGACCCAAACTGGGTTACTCTGTGGAACCAGTAAAGCCCTTTAGGAGGACACAGTTTTCTATTTTTATAAACTGATGAATAAATACTCACATTGTGCATGTGTGGCTTGCCATAGAACTTCACGTATATGAAGAAATGATTTATGTGAATCTGTAATTTCCCTGACTGTGGGTAGTTATTGCTGAAAATATGTGAAAAAGGTCCCTCGAAGAATTAGTAGGACTAGTACAAAATAAGTTAATTTGTACTACTAAACAAAGATAACAAGGTGAACTAATTATATATATATATACCATATATATATATATATTTATGCAAGACGGTACAGACATTGTGAAAGGGAGCAAGTTTTACATCACTTTTATTATGTTTTCCTACAATATTTAACATTATTTATCTACTAAATATTTCGGCTTTCACTAGGTGGCAGAATTTCACTGTCTATGAACTGATTATATTCATTACAAATATAAGAGTAATGCTGAAATACATTTACGTGAACAGTTACACTTTTTTGTAATTGTCTTTATATGGGTAATAAGATATATTGAAAATGCATATATGTGTTTAAGTGTATTTGATAAATTACTGTGGGAACTGGGAACTATTAACCTCTTGCTCGCATAAGTGGGCTGTTTGCAGAAGGAACCATGGGTCCTTTTTCGCCCCATCGATAAACCTACTGTATTGACTTATTGGAAAGAGCTCAGAAAAGAGCTACAGAAATGGTGGATGGTTTGGAGGGTAGAAAATACCAGGACAGATTAAAGGATCTCAATGTGTATAGCTTGGAGGAAAGAAGAAAAGGGGAGACGTAATATTGAAATTCATAAACAAAGTACAGGAAAGAAGTTTATTTTAGAGGAGGGATGTTAGAACAAGAGCCCACAGTATAAAGCTGGAGGGCCAGAAGTTTAGATGTCATGTAAGGAAGTTTTACTCTACTAATAAGGCAGTAGATAGGTGGAACAGACTCCCATTAGAAGCAGTAAAGGCTAATACAGTGAATGAATTTAAACACGCTTTGGGATAGGCATAACATTATCCTAAATCTGAGACTAAGGCTAAGGGCTGATTAACGTCTGATTGTTACATCAGGAAAAATGGTTCTTATCCGCCGTCAAATTCTATGTGTCTGTACTATGGTTATAGTCATGGACCAAATCTACGCATTGGGGCAGTTTCTGGGATAACTGTCACGGGCCTTCTCTTGGTCCAGCTGCCTGGCCTTCCTGGCAGTGAGACTGGACAGTTACCAGGCTGTTTCATTCACCATATACCCCAAACACACAGCTATGAGGGTTGTAACTGTGTGTAATGCAGCATCACTTGTCACTGTACAGCTGCCAGGGAGTCCCCGATCTTCTGTGGTTTTTAAATTAAACAACCACTACACAGAACTTTCCTTCTTAGAATTATATATATATATATATATATATATATAATATATATATACCAGAGGTTGAATGCTCTCATAACAAAGTGTGCTGATCTTAATGACGTCATGCTGCACACACCATTAAAGAAAACATTAGCATATTCCTAAATGTAAAACCTACTACACTTACACTTATTTCTTGCAGCCAGCTTGGACCATGCATTTAGCGAAAATCAGGGAAATTCTTCTTTAGCCTAAGCCCTTCATGTGTCCCCTTTCTCTGTACTGAGAACACTGAATAGGAATTTGGCACCAGGGACCTTTCTTGATCCACTTCACAACCACAAATCCCTGTTATGATAGTCTCTGCACCCCCAATACCAGTTGTTCAACAACTCACATCACCCTCAGCCATGCTTGGTGTTTTTTTTTTATATAGGATCTATAGTTTAACAGCAGCAAAACCTGTGTGCATGTCATGGTAAAGTACTTTTAATTCACTAACATATTAACCCTTTCAGTGGCAGTGAATCCCCTCCTGATACTAAAAGATCATTCAGACTCGGCCACCTCCTGAAGAAGGTAACTCATCACCTGCCTTTCTGCTAGCAAACTGTGTATTCAGTCGAAGACTTGCTTTATCTTACCTTGGAGACATGAAGGGGCTCCTGAAGTTCTGTGCCACCTTGTAATCTAAAGCCCCAAGGCGCTCCTCCATTCATAGTAACGCAGATATAATCCCCTGTCCCCATTGCGAGTGCCTGTATTCTCTCTCCCAACTCCACGATCTGTGATGGGGTTTATAGCGGAGACTGCGCTCGTCAGCAGCTCCCTGACACCAATTGCCCATGGAACTGTGTGCACTCCCTGCAGAATGCATCTGTATACACAGAGCTCCAGGGATCAGCCCACTCATCGTGACGTCACGGTCCAGCCCACCCGTGGGAAAGTGTCCTGTGCCCTTCCCGAAATATTAACACCTAACCCCTGTCATTAGGCGTCATGCCTTCCTTTGTATGATGCTGTTTCCATATAGATTCTAAATAAATACATAAATTGAAATTAAAAAAAGCAAAAAGAATATTTAGTTTAGCTGTCTTCATTGATTTAATCAGTAAGCAAGAAGCCATTGTACAGAATGTAATGGTGCTATATAAATTAATTATAAATAATAATAAACAATAAAAAGATGAAATAATAATAAGAGATCTACCATTCAGTGTAGTTTTGTAATATTCAGAAACAATTAAAAAAAAATTCTATTTATTAGAATTAACAAAACAATATTTTCTCCTGAAAACAAACTTTGTTCAACTCATGATAAATATTTTTTGTTTTGTTTTAATTGGATAGTTCAGGAATTTTAGACTATGATGATAAGTAAATCTGCTTTTTTACCATTTCAGTAAGAAATAAAACAAGCAAACATTGCAGATGGTCATATACAGTATACTTGTCTAGAATTGAATTTTTTTAAAAAGGTTTTTAGCATTTGCAGGGTGTATAGAGACGCTATCTTAGCGTCATGAAATATAAACAATATGCGTGGCTTGTTTGTTTTACATTACAAAAAAAACAACTCCAAATTCAGCAATATTCATTAAATGTGAAGAAATATTTGTTGTGCCCTTTTTATAGAGAGGAACATAAATTAATTTTAAAATGCCCAATGCGGATGAACAGTAACCATCAGTGGGACATCATTTTCTAATCTCACTAGGAGATTTTTTGTGTATTTATTTGTGTTTGCTTGTTGTCTGCTATCTGAGTAGCGCTGTCATAATAGTTCCGCGCGCTGTTTAGTACGTAGGGATAGAGGCACTGTGGCTATATGGTGCACTAGCCAACAGGAAATGACCTGAATGTCATGACCCCTGTCCATGGTACTGACCATGCATTGGCATGGACATGGTTCATGGCGAATGTTTTAAAGGTACTGTACTCAGCAAAGGACATTATCAATGTTTTAAATCTAAAACAATATTAAATAGTACATTTAAAATGTACAGTGGGGCAAAAAAGTATTTAGTCAGCCCAGGGCCGGCCCTACAATGGAGCCGACTGGGGCAATTGCCCCAGGCGGCGCTTTAGAAGGGGCAGTACTTTGCCGCCCCAAGCGTTTTTTTTGTTGTTGTTCGTTTTGAAGCGGAGGAGAGGAGAGGGGCGCCGAGTGGTTTTCTCTTACCCGCTCGGCGCCCCTTTCTCTCTCTCCTCTCTGCAGCGAGTCTCCCTGTTCGGTCTCGGTGGCGGCTTGTAATGATGAGCGCCGGAAGTGGCATCAATTTCCGGCGCTCAGCATTACAAACCGGCACCGTGGCAGAGCAGGGAGACTCGCCGCAGGACTCTTTAAAGGTAAGTACCGGGGGGGTGTAAATAATGCGGTGGCATTTTAAACTTCACCCCAGGCGGCGTTAAGTCTTCGGCCGGCCCTGAGTCAGCCACCAATTGTGCAAGTTCTCCCACTTGATGAGAGAGGCCTGTAATTTTCATCATAGGTACACTTCAACTATGAGAGACAGAATGAGACAACAAAGTCCATAAATCACATTGTCTGATTTTTAAAGAATTTATTTGCAAATTATGGTGGAAAATAAGTATTTGGTCAATAACAAAAGTTCATATCAATACTTTGTTATATACCCTTTGTTGGCAATGACATTTTACTGCAGCCCTTCCCACACACACAACATGATGATGAGACACCCCTTCTCTTCCCTGCATATAACACCACTGGCAGCCCCTCTCCTTCCTGGTCCATGCAAGCACTGTTGCCGTGTATGTGTCTGTAGTTAGAGCCTTCTCCCTGCTCACTACATAACTGGTGAGGCTATCCAACTTGCTTCACCTTAAAAACAATGGTCAAGCCAGACACCTTGGCAACCCTATTATTATTATTATACTTTATTTATAAAGCTCCAACAGATTCCGCGGCGCTGTACAAGGTACAGATAACGACAAGTACAAAATGACAAGCAATTGACATACACAGACAAGAGGAATGGAGGGCCCTGTTCCCGCAGGGACTTACATTCTAGGTGGAACCCTAGGTAACTAGAGTTACCTACCACGTTGTAACCACATGGTTGGCACTCTAGACTATTTCTGCCTCGTATGTAGATGGCACTTAAATGGATAAAACTCTTAAGGCTCATGAAAAACATAAAACAGCCTTGTTTAGCACCAGTAAAGTAACCGTAAGCTTGTAACAGCTATGCCATCGTGCAGTGGATTATTTTTTTTTTATTAAAAAATTGCAAAAACCTTAGCTATGCGTTGCCCACTGGTGAAGGAGGTTGTGGGCTTTTTAACTTCATAGGGTGGGCGTCCCGTCCCCTTTCTTGTCATAGATATTAACTTGCTCTGAAAGACTACCATTTTATGGTAGATCATTAAAATTGCGATATCTCATCTTCCATTGGGTTTGCCTGGACATAACAAGTGAGCTTATGTGCTTTGGCAAAAAATACAGTTATTATAAACCAACAAAATGAATGATCCACCATTAATATTTTTAATAATAATTTTTTTTAATAATGTTGTTAGTAATAATATTATTAACACTATATATTGAGTTCTATTATACATACGTTCAGACCATAATTATATCTGATTAAACACACATATATTTAAGAAGCATATACACATACAGTGATTTGGGATTTTTTCTATGTTTTTATTTCATCTACTTATTTTTTACTTTTTATTATTTTTTATTATTTTTATTATCATGATTATCTGTCATCACTAATTTTATTTATCAGGATTATGTTTAAAAATTTTTCCATTCATCTTTTTACTTACCTTTTTATTTTATTATTATTTTTTTGATTTGTCCATATTTTGGAATTATTGAAACAAATAATATAAGCACATAAATATACACTTTCTCAACATTTATTTGACTATTTGTCCCTTGGGTTGTTGAGGTGGTGCAGTATACATCAGGGCACTTTTTCTCCTTTTTTCTTCGCTTTTTTCTGTTTACGGGTCTCCCGTTTCCATCTATGAGAATATATTCTCATTTTCCCGGAATGTCCGTGTTCCGGACACTCTCTCTTCTCTACCCGATTCTCCGGAGGAGAAATGTACCTTTAAAAAAGAAACGATATCTTCAGATCGTTATGCTAAACACTAATTTCTTTATCTCCTCGCTCCCCGTATTGAATACTCAACTTGGAACACGGGAGGGACGAACGGAGAGGACGACATCAGATAGAGGGGCTGTACAAGCGAGTGACGAACGGACGCTGGGAGGAGAAAGAAGACACTGACGTCAGACGTACGGACGTCAAACACAAAGATGGCGCCCCCCATAAGAATAAAAAGACGAACAAAACAACATGCAAGATACTCCTGAGGAAGCCACGACACAGGCGAAACGCGTTGAGATAGGACGGATAGAGCTCCCGTCCTTATATCCAATCGGACCTTATCTTTTATTTGTATTTTCGGTACTTTTAAATTCATTTTATTATTTTTTAAACGTGATAGGTATATCCTATACACGCAGTGTACTTTATGGAATAGGGCATCTGCCCAGAATAAATTTATTTCCTTATACTTACCTGGTGGACCAATTTTATGTACAAAGCTGCATGTACCAACACGGGATCAGGAAGCACTGAGGAGACTAAACTGCTTGAAGCCAGACACATCAGTTACTAACTGTAAGTGTACACCTATTCTGGCGTGTCAGAACACTGTTAAGATACCACACCATTGTGTTTTTTATTTTCTCTGTTTCTTTTTACATATACTCCACACGTGGACCGTGGAGGACTTATATACAAGGCTCGATCATCTCATTTAAAGTGTGAGTGCATATACACCATTTTTTATGCCAAAAGTCCATTTGACATACCACACTATCATAAACTTTTTTCTGTTTTAATTTTCAAACTGGAGAAACCGACCAAATACACAAGCGCCCCCTATCAGTACTATCATCAGTGCCTGGCTCAGTATATAGTGATGGGAGTTATGCTGTATCACCGTCTGTGTCTAGCTTGCTATATAATGATGAGAGTTATGGTGTACCACTGTCAATGTCTGGCCCAGCATATAGTAATGGTATACCGCCATGAGTGCCTGGCTCAGTATATAGTAATGGGAGTTATGTTGTTTCACTGTCGGTGTCTGGCTTGCTACTGTATATAATGATAGGAGTTACAATATACCACTGTATGTGCCTGGTTCTCTCTATAATAATGGGAGTTATGCTGTACTACCATCTGTGGATGTATAATGATAAGAGTTATTCTGTATAAGGTGTCTGGCTCATTATGTGCTTATGCTCACTATGAGCTGCATTGTATCATATCTATGTCTGGCTAACTGTATGCTGATGAGGGCTATGCTATAACACCTGCACATGAATAATGGGGATTATAGTACACAAGCTCTATAGTGCCAAAGGTTACTTTACTGTCCTGTTGTCCCAAATATTCCATTAAGCTCATGAAAAACAATTCCTCATTCTGTGCCCCTCTAATATAATTAATTCCTTGTTATTTATTTAACTAATTTCCTAAATAAATATGATTTATTCTATTTCCTATTAGATGATGCACTGCAAAACTATCTACCGCACAGCAAGTATGTATGATAGTGTTGGTGGGAACTTGGTGATGTAATCTTTGCCATAACTAGGCAGAGCTAAATTATGCTAATTACCGGTATGCAGGTTGGAAAGAGTGGGGGGACTTTGGGGGCAGTGGGTGTAATACATTTTTAAGGTGTGCTGCAAGGTGTCCCTGGAGATTTTTTAAATGTTGACAACTATGTGTTATATAGTAAAGATGTAATGAGTACCATATGTACCACATATATGTAATGTAATATGAGTGTGATGTAATGTAATATTATCTTAGCGTTTGATTATTACATGGATGGATCATTATTTGTGGTGCTTCACATGAAAGTACTGTAAAACTCGCATATAATACACTTTCTTCCCTACTTTAGGACACTAAGAATATAATATACATAAGTAGAAACATGACCTGCATGTAAAATTCTTTTGCAACTTGAGTTCTAAATTAAACATGAGGGTCAATTGAAAAAAATATATATATCATTTTCTCGGACACATGGTTATGGGTTGTACTGACAGTATGACAGAAACCTAAGTAAATGTGCCACTTGCACAGCATCCTCAAAATAATTTTCACTCACATACATCAAATGAACAACCTCAACTCACATTGTGAACACACATGCCCTCAATTAAGATTAATATATATTTATATATATATATATATATATATATATATAGATGCAAAAAGAGTCTTATTCCAGAAATATTTTTTGTCAGGGGACATGATCTATTTTTTTCCTACACTAGAACCTTGATCTGTTCCCCAAATGGGGTTTCATTCAGCATTATAATTAGAACTAATGGGTGATCTGTGTTCCAAACTGTATTTCAGTGCATTTCACTTGCTACCCCTCTCTCCCTGCTTGCCATTTTCTGCTTAAAGGTACTTCATGGTTGGACCAAGACTCACTCACAGGACTATAAGACATAATTCTTACTGGCATAGCCCACTGCTGATTTGAACTCTAGCTTGATGGGTAGGCAAATCAGTTGCTCACTCCGGGTCTCACGTGTGTTCTGACTGTGCAATCACGCAGGACTAATTTGACCTGCAGCCTTCTCAGATAGGTTGCTCAAATATTGAATTCTCACAGTGCTTAGCAAACCTTTGCAATGCTCCTGGTACCAGCCTCATAACAGGTGCCTGTGCTTTCTGTTATTGTTTTTAGAGCTATAGAGTCTATCTTGTACTCCAAACTGTGCTAGTGCTCACTCAAGCTTCACTAAAAAATAGGTTTCAGCTCCAAATAACTGAGCCATACGTTGACCGTGAAAGTCCATCTAAGGTCCTGTTGACCTTCATGCAGCAGAAAGATGTCTTAACTTGTATAGTTATGACCCTCTAGACCAGGTACATTCAGCAAGGATGCAAGGTTAAAGACTACAAAAAAATATTTTTTAATGCTCTAACAGCTATAATCCCAATTTAGTACAGTGGGATAAACTGCACATGTAGTGTTTGCTTTCTTGCATATGTGTTACTTAGGGTTTACAACATAATACACATGCTTAAGGCATTTTGCATACTCAATGTGAAGAATTTGTCGACAGACACCTTTCTAATAATAAATGAAAAGAAAGTATTACTGGGTCCTCATTATAAATATAATTATTATTATTAATAATAATAATAAATGTGGACCACTGGAGGTCTTTGTTATACCACAAGCCCTATCCAATATACCAGGGCTTTAGCCCTGCATAGTCTGCTATATATTTTCTTGAATATTATGCTTTAATCATACTTTCATCTAGAATAGTTGTAAAAAATATCATATTTAACCTCTGCACATAATAACAGAAAAATACCAGTTGGGCTGTGCAGAAAATTACAGAAAACAGTTTCAGAACCAACTACTTTAAGTGGTATGAGATAATCTCACTAGATAATTATCTACAACATAAATGAATGCCAAAAACTTTGTTTTTTCTGTTCAATGAATGCATATGAAAATACTTACAAAGTACTGTCAAATGGATTCATTGTTGAGACGGTTCCCTAGGACACTGGTTATTGATTATATTTCACCCTCTACAATCTCTGTTATATTAATAATGATAATGATTGTAAGCTCGCAAGAGCAAGGCCCCCTTCTCCTTTTGGACCTGTTCACCATTGTTTATGATTTTTATTTTTTTTACTGACTCTGTTGTAACAGCACAGCTCTACAGAATCTGCTATATAAATAAATATAATATAATGAGTATCAGCAGATTCCATGGTGCAATTACAGTGAATGGACAGTACACACTTAACAAAAACATGAATGTTATACAATCCTATACAATATTAACAATAATATTAACACCCATAAGGATAATAGCATCTTGTTATTTTGTGAGTTTACAATCTATCATCTACAATCATATCCAATATAAACCACCTGTGGAGATTGGTTTTGGACAGTATTTTCTAAAATGTATATTGCCGTATTGTACCTAGAGAAGAAAGTACAAAGTTAGCTTTAAGTTGGACCAAAGTTAATATAAGATATACACATACATGGGAACTCTTCAGGTTTCAACTGGACTAGGTGAAATGCTGCTTCTTCGGGTCATCCAGTCCTGTCTCCAGGTCATGAGTATGACCCACTAGCCGCACAATTTCTCTTCTACCCCATACAGATTTATATTATCTAAAGCTAGCACTGCTCCTTGTTAGTCCACCTACCACATTTCACTAAGCCTCTCCCTCTCCCATGGGTACAGTGCAAGAGGAAAGTAGTTATTATATGTAACACTGCTCTAGTCTAAATCATAATAAGTGTTTATTCTTCAAACATATTGGCATAAGCCATGTTCAAGATGTGATGACTAAATTGTGTATTTTCATGATACCTATGGAGTATTCAACTTTCTTTTGTATATTTTTTAGAATGTCTGCTTGCAACCATGGTCCACATGTCTTTACATGCGGAAGACACACAAACTCCAGCAATCCACCAGCTGTTTGTCACGAGCAGGAGAGGAGACCTTTGGAAAATGTGTCTAGGAGACAAAGAGTCTGGGAGAGTGCTGTGGATTATTGGGTGCATAAATACTCCCTACGTAACATTTAAGTTGGTGTTGTCACAGGAAAAGAATGAGCAACATAAATTCTCACCCATTGTGATTTATTGTCTGGGGTGAAGGTAAACGAGTCAGACTCTTGAAACATTGCTATACCAACCTGCCTGTTTCTAAAGCATCTTTTCTGGAGAACTGAGCCCTTTATTGATTGAATTTGTATTGGCATTAAAAAAATAATTAGGGCAGGAAAAACAAAACAGAAATGAGAAAATGTGGAGGGGATTAACTTGCAATATCCAAACCAGAACAGAACATCCCTTATTCAAGGGAGGGAACAGGTTATTTTCCAACAGACAATTGGTTTGAGTCAATAAAACAAGGGTCCCAGAATGAGACCCGTACTATTGGCAATAAACCAAAGGTGTACACACTGCCCCCCCCCCTTGTATATGAGCAGCACAAACTTCCCTAGTGCCCTACAATTAGAAGAAAAGTATACAAAATAGAATAGGGAAGATGTGAGCTGTTGCTTGGCATAACAAAAATCCCAGAACCCCCCTTCGAGTAACATACTAACATACTTACACACACTAACATAATTACACACACATACAGTAACATACCTACACACATATAAAGTCACATATTTTCACACATAATTAAAAACATACTTGCACACATGCTAAGATCCACACAGTAACATACTAACATAAATATAAATCCTAAAATACACACAATAACATACACAGACCAAGATCCTTACACACACATACAAACAGAAATACATATAGTAACATACACTACACATAGTATCATACTTCCACACCGACAGTAACATACTTACACACATATACTAACATCCATACACACACTAACATACTTATTTACACATACACAACTTACCTTTGTTGGCTCAGGAGGCAGTAGGCAGATGCCAGCTCTGCTGCTTTTTCAAGGTCCTCACACGCTGTATCTGGGCGTGAATCCTGGGAAATGGTGTCATATCCCGGGTATGGGGTTGGTGGAGCCGGTGTTGGGGCCCACAAAGGTATGCATTATGCCAGTGTCCCTACTAGCACTGGCCATTTCAGTTACCGGGTGTTTGGGTGTCATTTACCCTCGGTGTCTGCCTCAGTGCAACCTTGCAGTACCGCCCTGATAGCGGAACTGGCTACATGTGGTGTAAACAAAATGTTGCCATACTTTTTGTAAACTGATGATTTGATGTATCAATCACTAGTGCCCTTCCCTGGTGCCTCTGAATGTCCTCTTATATAGAATCCAAACTATATATTTCAGTTAGTGGCAGTCCATGCGGAACAAGTAGACCGAGAGAGCCAGGAGAAGGGGGTTAGTCAAATCAGCTATGCAATGTTACTATATCCGGGCTACTGCCATTGGCAACTGCAACTGCCTGCTGAGCAGGGGTTGGACTGTCACTGGGGTTCTGCATGTTTTGCCTCTTTCCAAAATTCCAAAATAGTATGCTCCCTGGGGAACTTTAATAGTCATATCTGAATAGGAAGCCATTGAGAATATCGGGACCTTTTTTGAACTGTACATCAGCAGGAGAGAGGATGCCTCTCTACCCAATATGTGACTCTTTAAATGACCGTTTCTTGTGAGCACGTACGTTTGACTTGAAGGTAAATGGTACTAGTGAAGTGTATTTTACTACAACATCTTCTAATATACCAGGACATTTGACCGGTCTGATGTCCAAAGGAGATGAAAGACAACCCTAAGATAAATAGAAAGTATGCGAGCCACAACTGCATTTCTGGATACCTTTTCTAATAGTGTTGCATAGCTAGTATTTGCCCAGCCTTTATGTATGGAAAGATATTGAGGTGAGTCCTGCCTTATGTCAGACCCCTAAAAGTGCTGATGAGGGCACCTCATGGATGTTAGGATTACAATACAGGGACAAGCAGAGTGTCTCCACTATAAGCCATGAGGAATACGCACTACTTTCCAGGCCCTGTAAGATCATACGTGTGTATCTTGGTCACCCTGCATTCTATAGACCCAGCATCTTACCTGATTGGCTTTTCCAGGACTTAGTAAATGCGACAAATGACATCCTTAGGTGGGTTGGCAGGTAAGCCTGTGGGCCGTAGGCTCTAGGAGTGAGTTTCGGTGTCCAGCCACGCCCGCATACACCCCTAGACAGTGCTTTCTAGGGTGCTGGTCAATCGTTGCACACAATCATTTCTGAAGACAACACAATGGTTTCTTACACATACTGTAGATGTGTGAAAAAGTATTTGCCCCTTGATTTTCATCATTTATTGGCTATTCGTCACAACTGATCTTGGTTAAATACTTTTGTGAGGTTGTAGTTATATATAAAGTGACTCTGGGAGAAAAAACGATACCAAGGTTTATGAACTACAAACATGCAAGCTTAAGGTCATGAAAAGTTAGAGCACCCTTCTCTCATAAACATAAAATAAATGATTTGGGCTCAACCTGCTCAATATAGATCTGATTCACAACAGCCCTTGCCATCAGACTGAAGTTCATGTGTCAAAAAAACATGCAGTAGTACACAAAAATGTGTAAATATCATTTGTTGCAAAACCCATAAAAAATCTTCTCTAATAGCTACAAAAAAAACAAAATTTCCCTTTATCGCCTAAACAAAATCCAGATGACTATAGCATATACAAAAATAGTTATAATGACCAAATAAATGCACTCATGATAGCAGCTAAGTGGGGCTGCTATTACTAAATTGAAACCATAATTCTTTTCCTGGTTGCCAAAAGTTTGGATTGTGTTTTTATACTGTTTTTGGAATGTGCAGCTTTCATCTGTTATCCAAAGGAGAAAGATAATAGAATAGAAATAGAAGTTGTATTACGTTTACTCAATATTAATTCAAGAAAACATATAAAACAAACCCCCCATACTGGTCACATGTCTTGCGATTTCAGTATAGGATGACAAATAAAATGCATTTTTAAGACCTCCGATTTCACTATTTCGAAGTTACTACAATCTAAAAGTAGTGTTGTACCTAAAATACACAACTTACGTTATGTGTCCAAAAGTTACTATTTGTAATTATCCATTCATGCTAATAATTGGGATATTTCATACAAAATAAAATTAAAAAAAATACATGGTGTCCTTGTAATCTCGTATAAATATAGGTTATAAATCGTTTATCCTGCCCAGGCTTTAAGTTTAAGGTCAAGGACTAAATAAAAAAAATCAGTGGTAAATCAGTTCAAAGATTTGCTTTAAACCGGGTTGCCAAGAATCACAGCAGATTGATTCCATCTGAAATTATTTTGAGTAAATCCTAATAGCCACCTGTTAAAACTTCCCATCATCAAAAATTATTAATATCTACCAAGTTACCAGATTTTGGTGGGTCTTTCGGCTTGTTCCCTTTTAATGCCAACATACCCGATTTTCTAAGAGCTGCTCGATGTGTAAAACCCCCAATACCACCTTCAATAATGTGGATGATATCCCCGACTGCTTTCCCTTTCATCTGGGTTGGTGGAAATGTATGCTTTTTCATCTTTGTTCTTTGGTTACATGTAAACATTTCAAATACATAAAATATGTATGATATCTTTTATCCTTATATTCATTATATTGCTACAGAACTTAAAGGAGAACACTCCCATTTATTTTGTATAGTTGTCTAGTAAGTAGTGTGCCTAAGCGCTTAATAGGTAATTGTTGAAACATGTGAAATATTGTGCTGGTGTAGTTTCCTAGAGCTGTTTTTCAAGCTGTTGTGTCTTCTTTCTTCGCAGTGCTCATTATCACCTCTCCCGGCTGGACTGTTGACCAAAAAGGTTTACATCTGATGCTCCTTGCCAAAAATAAGGCTGCGTTTTGTAGTTTATTTGTCAGTATGCATATTCATGCGAGGGTATATCAATTACTTGATTAATTGAAAATTTACCACACTTACTATCCCACAGTTCTGTCCGCTCTGCTCATCCCACGTTATTAGCATAATTTAGCTCTGCCTGGTTATTATGGTGCAAATTATAGCACAGAGTTCCCACCAACGCTACCATTTGCCCTTGGTATGTGGCAGAGCAAATGGGAGAAAAAAATGAAGAAGAGAGAAACAGAGAAAAGATGGAGATGAGAGAAGAGCAGATGAAAGTAAGGAGAGCCATGAGACAAAAGGGGGAGAGAAGACGAGAGAAAGAGAATAAACAAAATAGGATTAGCAACAGATGAGAAATAAGGCAGAGAAAAGAGAGAGAGTACAGAAGACGGAAAGGAGAGGAGAGATGGACAAAGGGAAGTGAGTTAAAGTGAGAAAACACTAACTGGTTGAGATTAATGCATCAGAAGAAAGAAAAAAACTCATAGTTTTAGTAATCTCTACACTTTCCGTCCCGCTAGTTGTGGGTATTACTGGCACCTAGCAGCTTTAAAGGGGTGAAAAAGTATTTGCAGGGGGCCCGGTTGCAGCTAAGACCTCTGCGACGATGACCGTTACACCCTCAATTCTAGGGGAATGTCTGGTGACAAATCTTGGGACTTTCCTGATAAATACGGGAAGCTTTTTCGAAATACATGTGATGACCAGTGGCGTACGTACCCAGGGCGCTGTGGTAGGCCTGACCCAGGGCAGCACCCCCAGCTTCCCCAACCACGGCTGCGGTGTTCTCTGCAGGGCGCAGGAATATGATGTCATATCTCCATGATTTAAAGGTGACTTTAAAAGCAGTTTGCGGAGGCTGTGCCGACTCACCTCCTGGACCTGCTGTCCTAGGCCTTGGCCTTATCGCGTTAGGGCCGAATACGTCACTGGTGATGATGTTACATGTAATAGCATCATTATAGTCTACTGAGCCCCAGGAGGCTTTTAGGTCTCAAGCAGATGTGTTCCAGAGGATCATGGGTAAGTGAGTACCATATTCATTTAAAAGAGATAGACAAGTCAACTATTTAAAATAATTAAGATAAAACATTATGTATAGTAAAAGACAAACAAACCAATAAAATACCGCTACAGAATTTGATGGCGCTATATAAAATAATAATCAATAATAATATCAGTTACCTAACACGGGCACATGTTAGCCGGGGCGGTGTGGCTACTGCTGGTATGTGGCTAGTGGCAACGCAACAGTTGGATTATTCGGTTGGGCAAGAGATTTTGGGTCCCAAGGCACATGCCTAGTGGGACAAATAGATAATCAAGCTCTGGGTTTAACACTCCGAATGGGAAAAAACAGCTTATAAAGGACATAGTAAGATTATGACATACACTTTATTTACAGTGCATCAGCAGATTCTATAGTGATGTTACAAGAAAACTAACAAAAAACATTAATATTGACAATATATGCTGACGGAGAAGAGGGCCCTGACCTTGCAAGCTTACACTCTTATTTGTCGCCTGCATTTGTCGTAGTGTAAAGCAACCTGCGCGTCAAAATGTATTTTATATTATTGATTCAATACCTTTATTTTATTCTGCTGAATGGATTGTCTTTTTTTGTCAGATTCAATTTTTTTAATTTTTGTTTTTATTTACAGACGTTTATGAACGCACGATAGGTGTCACCAACAGAAATGCCCCCCATTTAGGAATAACACATTTAGGAATAACTCAATCAAATCTACTACAAGCAATTTATTCTCAGTGTTATTTTCTAACAAGAGACCCCATTTCCCCATAAAAAAAGTGAATTACAACGCTTGAATAGTGGTAGTAAAAGTATGGCCAGGGCCCGCATGTTGCTTAATATTCTAATAATGTATAACATACAAATATATATATTATATATGTTATCATAATGCGCTGTATGACTGCACAATGAGGCGCCCGCGCATCCCAGTGGGTTTTGCTGTGCATCAACTGGTGACGTGGAGCGCGCTCCCGCGCGGGCGCAGGTAAAGACTAGCTTCCAGTGGAAGCGCGCCCCCGAGAGGTACACGGGCGCCGCGCGCGCGCCGCCTCTCCAGCTGTGGCTGTCTGACGTGGCAGAGCTCGTTCCCATCGGTGCTGCTCCCTGCGCTGCCGGGTCCGCTGGAAGTTGGCGAACTATTACCGTGGAAGGCTGGCACGACACGTCACGGGACGGAGCGGACAGGTGAGCTCCAGACAGGTACACTGAGCGGTATACCCACCGTATCACACGCGTGGTCGCAAACTAACAGGACGTGTCACATAGGAAGAGGACCAGAACTAGAGAGATACAGGGCAGTGATACTATAGGTGAATAATGCTCATGCACACGTGTCATATTGATGATATACATATGTGTATGTATATGAAGAGCATATTTATAACATATGTACATGCTAACTGTGTTAATTGAATAATAGTTTATTTGGACATGGCCACATGATGTAAACATACATGACTAGTGGAATTTCATGTGTGGCCCGAGCCAGTGTCATACCTGTTACATATATGATAATGGTACGCTGGTGTTTCAGGTGAGCACCCGGGGGGTAGGTGTTCACTAAACCCATATCATATATACACGTTTGTGTTATGACAAGAACATGGCAGGATTTCGGGAATATTAAAAGATGCCACCTTGGGCATATGTTTTCAGATTGCAAGTAGTCGGGCGAGTATATCGCATTAACACGTGTCATACGTGAACATTAACATATGGGGGGAAGTAGTAGGAAGCGGCACCTTCAACAAATATTGGCTCAGTAGGAAAGTATTTCTTCATTTATCAGAATTAGTTGTTGCTGATGGCGGTGCGTGTTCATCCCGTGTATACTAGCACCATAGGCCACAGTCTGATTCAGTGACTGATTCATCACATGCACATCATGCTATGTTAACATGGAAGCATTAAGGGAGGGGGGGTTAAAATAATGTTTAGGAGGAGACGTATGGTGTGTCGTAATCTGTACATGACTCGGTGGCATTGGTTGTGTGCCGTTACCTTCACCTGCATCTCCAGGTGAGAGCCTCACATGTCAGAAGTATACATGATGCATAAGTATGGACATTATAAATGCTATGACGTAAGGTAGTTCTATCCTTATGCATTTGTTGCCAGAACGTACAGGCGTAAAAAGCAGGCACCTTTGTAACAATGATGTCATGCTCTAGAACTGATGGATCTTTCCCGAATAGCAGACGTTCTTCAAGAGCTCTTCTAGATCGTTTTTGTTTGATGTGTCTGCGCTTGGGCATCTTCTATCAAATGTTTTATAGAGTGTCAAGTATACGAACATTGTACACAGTGACAGAAATAAATGTGCAATATATTATTATTATTATTATAAAATGAACATTAGTACGGCCATAAAATAAGGCACCGACTGCATTTAACCTCTATTTACTTGCATTATTTTTTTTTTTATATGGTTTTGGATCCAGTACATTTTAATTAAGGTACATGTACCTAAATAATCTCCTTGAGATAGCATGATTGTACTGTAACTAAATTGCTGTTAATAACAGTGATTAGTATTTATAAAATAAGCATCTAGAAGAAGACGTCTTCACATTTATCATAAAGCATAAAAACTGTCATAGTGAAGGGAGGTTTCAATTCATAAGAGAAACCACTCCGATTATTTGTTCTTCAACACATCCTTTTTTCTAATGGATTGTTGTAATTTTTTTTTTACTTTACAGAGGTAGTGGTAGATAAATGGAACAGCCTTCCATCAGAGGTTGTAGAGCCTGATACAGTTATAGAATTGAAACATGCATGGGATAGGCATAAACCTATCCTGAGCTAGGCCCAAGGACTGATTAAGGTCTGAATCAGGAAAAATGGGGGCACTAGATGGGCCGGACGGATCTGTTGTCAAGTTCTACGTTTCTATGTCAGCTCACATCTCAGTATTGAAAAGACCCATCGGTTCTACAATGTTACATCCCAGTTCGATAAATCCTAGGTAGCTATTGGCCATTACACTCGGCACATGCTTTTACTTTCTTATTTTGGTCTCTTCTTGGCTCCCCCAAAAGTTTTTGATCCAAAAGATTTGCTTTTGTACCTGTTGGGGCACCTAGGAAGCTACATAGGACCAGGAACCATCACTCTCGCACTTTCTGTGAGCTTCTTAACCGGCAGTATTAGCAACAAGAGAGGTCTGTGTTTGAGTGATCACAGGCATGACCCCTACCCAATGCTTCTGAATCAAAACGGTCAATGTTTGGCCTACTCACTTCTAAGGCGGTGGAAAATGTGGAAGGAACAGTTCTCTCATCCTAGGGGAACATTATCTACGGGTTGTAATCTAGTTTGAGAAGACTTTCCAGTACTCCAAGTTGTTGAATAATAACAGAAATTTATGATTTCACAAAGTAGATCCTCCACAGGAACCTTAAATCTTTGTTCTCCCTTGTCCTGTGCCCTACACCACTTCAGGAGTGGTCCTGGTTTGGAACAGCCGAATTTGAGACTGTCTGCTATTGAGTTCTCGGTGATGGCAATGGGTTCTCAACATAGGTCAACTCAGCAGGACATAAAACTTCCCAGGGCGATTGGCCTCACATTCGTGCTCGTGGGTTTATTTCAGAAAATCCTTGGTATATGTACATCACATTTTAGGGGTCTCTTGTTTTGTTCCTGTGACACTTTGAGGTCTATTGGTCTAAAAGATATTTGCTAGATGGTTGTGGTTTCAAATCCCTTGCTTTACTATACATTATGAAGGCCCAATCCCGGTGAACTTCTGCTGCAAAAGAGCTTAGCTGGCCCTATCCTCCTATCCTCCTATCCTATAGATCTATGCATTGTACTGGGCCAGGGCAACCCATTTGAAGGGAGAAATTTGCTGGTGTTGTTTCACCAATCAGTACTCAAAAATGAACTATTTAAATGTCCATATGGAGAATACAGAAGGGATTTATTATTTAGAAAATACCGCATGAACCTCTGTCTCGCATCTTACCGTGGCCTTATGCGAAACTCCATTAAAATAGATTGTCTTTTTAAGGGCAGTGTTTGAAAATGTATAATATCTTCTGTGATTGTGCATCTAGGTTCATGTTTCAAAACCAGGGTTGTCTTGTAAGCCCACCTTACCGGAAATCACAAATATCAGAGCAACATCTGGGTTAGCTGCCATTAAACTGGGACAATTTGGGATTTACACAGACACTTTCTTTGCTCTTAGATGTTCCATGTTAGGGGGTGATGAGCGATGACCTCCTATAGTCACAGCACCGGAGTTCAGTGCTTCTAGAGTAACACCGCATACTGTTTGTCATCCTAAACCTCATATCCCTGCTGTTTTCATGGATTGTTTGGTTATGGACTAGCTGTTCATAGGACCCCTAAGCTCTGCGTAATTCACTCCTAGGGTAGAGCCGCCTAATATTTCAATGGATGCTACATGTTAGTGTTCTCTTGATGTGTGTTTTTTTTCAATAATGCAGATTTTGTATTCACAAATATATATATATATATATATACTATATATATATATATATATATATATGCACCAAAATTTAAAGTGGAAACTTCCTGAAGTCAGACCTTATCCTTGATGTATAATGCATCTCCACCGAGCGAGAATGCAGTCCTCGGGTTACCTCCTCCTCTGTCGCGCTCTGCACACATCGTCCTGTTTGTCGAGAGGAGCAGCATTAGGGATGATAATGCTGACTCTGGCTTAGATCAGGGAAAGCAAGCAATGACAGTGTCCAAAGCTCAGGCTCATGCCACGTCTCCTTGTACACAAACACACGCACTGCCCTCCCCTTTCCAGTATGCCTAATGGGAGAGTCCGCAGTAAGCAGACACACACGCGCACACACACACACACCTGACCTGTTGGTGATCCCTGCTGTGGAGTAATTATGAGTTAGTAAGCAGTATAGAGAGTACAGATTTACATCAGACATTCATTATTGTTATTGTCTCTGCAGCAGCTACAATGAAAATGTATATTATTGCAATCCATAATGAATATGCATAGTTAAGATACTTTGAGCAAATCTGTGTAAGATTACGTTTCTGTGTCGGTGTTTATTAACCGCAAGATGAAATTTCATTTTATTACATCTCCATTCATCCTAATCTAGCCACGGAAATGAACGGAACTCTTGAGGATCTATATGGAGTGTGTGTCTGTTTTTTTCTCCTTTAAGAGAAATTCAGATTGAAGGCCCCCATGTAATAGATTACCTCTATATGTCACAATCTCTCAAAATATAAATAAAATACATATAACTCATTAAATATGCTGTCCCATCTACGTGAATTTCACACTTCACTACATTGCCCTATAACCAAAGGTGCTTTAAAAAGCCTCTTTGTTTTTATGGGATTAAACCTTCAGTGGAAATAGTAAAATGATACATCTGCTAAACGTGTTATAAAGTTGTGCCTAAGTGGGGCAGCATCGTTAACCTTCATTGTTGGCAGAACAGGGAAAAAACTACATGGATGTACAATATTAGCCCAATTTGCTTATACTGTTATGCACATGAAATGCATTTTGTCTCTGCAACCTCTAGCACAATATGCTCCTCTGACGGTGTGGATTAAGAGCCATACACCTTTATACACGCCAAGGGCAGAATAGTCACAGATGTTATTCATGTAGGTTTTTCAAAGAATAAAAATGTGTGTGTCTGTATGTTTGTTGCAGATCCTTTGAAAGAACTCTGCTGCTAATGAAAGTATAATCAAAATGAGTCAACAAGGGTATGCTGCACCTCCTCCATATTCTCAGCCACAACCAGGACTAGGAGGTTATCCTCCAGGGTTTGGAACACCTGTCATGTCTCCTACCTATGGACACTATGGTGGCGCAAGTCCTACTTCTCCTCCATCCCAACCAAGTAGGTATATAAAAATATGAACTGCTCTGCCTTTCCGCTTAACAAGTTTGTTATGTTTCTTTGAAAAATCACTCATGATGTCAGTACTGAAAATGGATTGTGAAGAACTAAATATTGTTTGCTGTAATATTTACTGGAAGTACCGTATTTGCTCGATTATAAGACAAGGTTTGTTTTCAGAGCAAATGCTCTGAAAAAAAACCTCGTCATATAATAGAGGTCTTCTTCTAATAAGACCTTTAACCAAGGGCAAAAAAAGGCTTACTGGTGCTTCGGTAAACAGCATATCTTATACTAGCCAGGAGAACAGGAACCCAGCAGAGATAATTCACGTCACGTGACTCTGCTCCCCGCCTTCTTCCCCTGGGGGTGGGACAAGAGAAGTTGCAGAGGGAAGAGAGGGCCTCTGCGGAAGTCTGCGAGTGAGAGATCTGCAGTTCAGGTAAGGGTTAGGGGAGGGTTTATGAGCAAGTATGAGCAAGGGTTTATGTGAATGAGTGTGTGTGTGATAGCATGGATGTGTAAGGGGGCGCTAGCATGGCATAGGGAGGCTGTAATCACAATATTATAGAAATGCCTCCAGAAATGCGTTTTAACTCCTTTATTCCACTCTGCCCCATGAAATGCCTTTTAACCCCTTCATGCCACAGTGGCATATAGGGGTGTAAGGCATATCATAGGGCAGAGTAGCATATAGGAGGCTATAAGGCATTTCTGGGGCAGAGTGGCAAGCCTGGGGGCAGATGTGCATAAATGGGAGGCAGGTTGGCAAATAAAAAGAAATAAAAACAATATTTTTCTCGATCATAGCTTTTATTAAATATGAAAAAATAGTTAACATGAATTAATATTTACTAGTCAAACTTTTTTCCTATAGGGTAGTCTTATATTCAAGCTTTTTCTTTTTTTCCTAAATTAATATTCAGATTTTGGGGGGTCGTCTTATAATTGAGCAAATATTGTAATAACGTTCTGAACAGGTAAAGATTGGTCTCTGTAAATTTGGCACAGAAAAGTTCTATTTTCTGGGCTGAAATCTGGTAATTACCAGTACACTGTTTTTCACCATGAAATATATATACTGTATACACACTATTGTTGTCAAATAAGAGATAAACATATATCTTTTATTTCTAGCTGCATTGAAATCTGCTGCACCATACGGAGCTCCTGGCCCTCTGAACTCTCCACCTCCAACTCAAAATAATTTACACAATGGACCGAATTTCTCTGGAAATTTCATGCAAAGGTACTGGATTCCTACCTCATAGCTTAGATAATTTATATACTGATGCTGTGTGAATGAATATAATTACTGTTCATCTGTTTGTTTTAGATTGCCAGGGCCTCCTCCAGGACCCACACCCACAAGTAATGCATCTCCTTCATATCCACCTTATGGCCATTCTTCACCCCTCACAAACAATGGTCCTCCTCCCCCCGTTCATCAGATGACCAACCAGCTCAACAATATGCAAATAGGGGGCTATGGTAAATACATTTATTTTACTACATTTTGGTTTAACGTTGCAGTATTTCAATTTGTATTTCCCCAAACAGCATGCAGCACAAATTCTCAAACCTGCATGTTTCTTGTAGGGCATCCTGGATCTGGTAGTTCTCAGATGCCTTTAGGGCCAGGAATGCAAGGACCTTACACCAATCAATCTCATCTGCCGGCTCCTGGCCCACTTGCTCCTGGCCCACATGTTCCTCCAGGACCAACTAACAACATCAACGGGTTACCTTCTGAACCCCGCTTACCTCCAACAAGCATGCAGGATGGTATCACTGGTCATCACAATTTTCAGTCACAAATTCCAGGCCAACCTCCAAACCTTGGATATTCCCTACAAAACTGTAAGGAATCATTTCTCTTTTAGTGATTGTTTTATGGGCCTTTAGAAATAATTGGCCAGCACTGGAAGCAAAGGAAGAAATAGTTTTGTGGCTGTCTATTTAATTATGGAAAGTAACAATTGTTATACGAACGAGTATTAAGATCTCTCAGTTTGGGTTTTGGAGAAATTTTGATACAAAAGTAATCGATGTTAAAAAATGTAAGAAACATGCAACACAATTACACTTTTTACTTTGTTTACATTGTTTACAATTACACTGTTTACATTAGCATGCTTTTGTTTGTGAAATGGCTATAGTCATCACTTCCAAATTATGGTTTTCCCCATTTTTTAATACATGTTTAATATATATATATATATTTATACATACATAAATATATACATATATTATATACAAAAAATCCCTATCATACCGTCAAAGAAAAAAATTTGATTGTTAATGTCCACTTGGTGGCCCACAATATTTTATGAAGAGCTGTAACTTTTAGTGTGAAGATAAAAATGTGATTGTGGTAGATTGAAATATTCCTCTATTACAGCAGGCAACTATGGTGCGCAGTTACCAGGCCCACCAATGTCATACCCTGGTGCATTTCCTGGTAGCCAGCAGCAAATGTCTGGGCCACCGCAAAAGAAGCTGGATCCAGACTCCATCCCTAGCCCAGTGAGTTAAAGCAGAATAATTGTTGGTCTGTTCCTGCGTGTAATAATTCATTTTTTTTAATTGGTTTCCAAAATGACTTAATCAGAATTAGTTGTGCTGTGTTTTTTTAACTCATGGGATTTTTAATAAGGCAAAAACTCAACCATCAAAAAATTAATAAATAATAATAATTATTTATTATTTGCCTTTTTCCCTGGAACGCAATTGTTTTGAAGTCCTTGTCTGCATTTTCAGATAACAAAATAATCTATAGTTTTTAATATGCAGGAGTCTCATTTCACCTCTTCCTTTGTCTTGATCTTTTTGTCAGTGCTCCTGCATGTGAGCAGATTACTTCTGATTAATAAATTAAATACTCAGAGGAATACATTACAAACATAAAATAACACATTACTTAAAGTAGCATCCAACGAGTATCCAAGTACAAATGAGATAATGTACAGTTATGGTAGGAAGACGTATTATACAGAGCCAGTTCAGTCCTTCTTGGGGAAGGTCACGGGTGCTACAAAACATAGTGAAACCAGAGACCTGAAGTATTCAGCTGCCCTTTAAAGTCTGGAATTATTGGATATATCTCATTCAGCACTATAATCAAAGATGAAAGTTGAAAGTTTTGTTTGTATTATTTCATTGTATACTGTTTTGTAACTTCATTTTTCTAGATTTTCTTTTTGGTTTGCTTTCCCTTTAAATTCCTCTAGCAGGCATCTATATTTCAGAGTAGAGAATAATGTTACATGGCAGTGGAAACTGAGACTTTTTTCACCTTCCAGTTGTTGATTCATTTGAATGAGTTCCTGGAATGATACTTGCTCTATAATGTTAATTGTCTTTAGCATGATCAAGTTATCTTGCCTTACTATTCAACAGATACAAGTGATTGACAGCGATAAAGTCAGCAGAGCCGGCCAGGTGTACACTACGAATGTCAGAGGACAAGTGCCACCTCTTGTCACCACCGACTGTACAATACAAGATCAAGGTAATTTCTAGTGCTTGTGGGAAATTACAGCGTGATTGCTTGGTCCTTTAAATTCTCCAAGTATTATTTGGAGGAGGGGAAGCTAAAAAGTTATTATTCACGCTGTTCTTAATTAACTTCTTTGAATTTCACAGGTAATGCCAGCCCACGTTATATTAGATGCACAACGTATTGCTTTCCTACGTCCTCTGATATGGCCAAGCAGGCTCAGATTCCACTGGCAGCCATCATCAAGCCTTTAGCTGTGGTTCCTCAAAATGAGGTAAGAGACAAGCCCCCAGCTCAGCACAAATTCTTGATGGATGCTGAAACTTTGTGATCTCACCATGAAATAATGTGAAACTTCATTTGATCTGTACGGGCAAAAGAAAAATATTCTAGCAACAACTGTTCTTTTGTAAAGGGATCCATGGATGATTTAGAGAGGAGCTTTGATACAAAAAAGTACACAAAAAATTCTGCATATTCACTTGACCCTTGTATGGCAAAACCAGCCCCTTGTATCTGTGTTTTGGGACAGAATTAATGGATGGATAAGTTGCTTAAGAGATATGCACGAAAATTAATTCTATTGCAATTGGTCTTATCACCTCAGCAACTAGCGGAATATTCCTGTTTTATTAGTGCAAACAGTTGGTTGCTATAGTGAACAGACCAATTTTACACTACACTACACCAGAACTTACTTGTTTATAGATTAATCTCAAGAATTCAATACCGTCAAAGGGCAAAAGGGAATACACTATGCTAATTTGGTGTGCAGAGCTTTTCATACATGTACCCTGTTTTGGACCTAATCAGAATATGTTACTGTGCAAAAATAAACAAAACAAAGTGCCAATTTAGTAAAAAAAAAAAATGCAAATATCATAAGACCCCAATCTTGCCTGGCAATGAATAATTATAGAGGTCAGCAGCAGCAGATGACCTGTTGTTTCCATAAGTCAAATTGTTTTGTTATATACTATATATAACAATATACTATATAGCTCCCCTTCCGCCTATTATATACTATATAGCTCCCCTTCCGCCTATTACCCCAACTAGTTTTTTAATACTTAAGTTTTTGCTGCCATCCTTCACTGCTGCTGTCCTCCAACGTGCTCTTCTAGCTGTCACGAGGAACTGTTCCATGTGACTCCGCCCCCTTTAGCGACCCATCACATTCACAACGTGACGTGCCGCTCAAGGGGGCGGAGCCACACGGAACAGGACACTGGGCGGCACTGTGCAGGCACGCTGGACGCTTAATGATTTTAAAGCGACCAGCGTGTCTTACCGCCGCTTTATGACTGCAATGACATCTTGGTGTGCAGGCCAGTTCGGCCGGCCCACCGTGGATGCTGCGGGCATTAAAGACAGCCCTGGCGTGGCTGAATCGGCCACTTAAATGTAATTTAATGTAGTTTAATGTAGATTCAGGGCGGCCTGGGGAACAATTGCCCCCCAGGCCCAGCCCGCCCCTGGCCAGTGTTCACGCATGCCGCTGCCCAATGGCCGTGCCTCAGCTCTTCGTCCCACCTCTTTTAAGACGTGGGATGAAGTACTGAGGCACTGCCATTGGGCGGCGCGGTGTGTCAACACTGGCCCCTTTAACTTCATATTATGCGCCGGTGGAGGGAGGAGGCGGTCCGGGTGCCGCTTTCAATCCCGCTCGCAGCCGCTCAGTGGCTGTTTTGAAGGTTGATCTGCCGGCCCTGCCTATCATTATGTCTTATTTCAGGGTATGGCTTATATTGCCCAAATGCTTAGAAATCCTGCTATGGCTTATTTTATGGGTATGTTTTATTTTCGGGGAAACACTGTACTACCCATTGTACAGCGCTACGGAATATGATGGCGCTATGAAAAACAAGAAATAATAATAATGATATTCATGACTTCAGATGGCCCAAGTTTTTTTTATTTTTTATAATGGGTCAACATGAGCAACTGTAGATGATATTCCCTGAAAATACTGTATAGTTGTACTGGGTCGCCGTATCAGTCTGTAGTTGATTTTTGTGCCTTGGTCCTGTGTTTGCTTCACTGATCCCGGCTTCACCAAACTCAGGGCAGTGAGGCAGTGATCCACTCAGAAACTCTGCTAATTCACCTACCCTGTGGCTGCCTGCTGGCATCTCTCATTTTCTAGACGCACAGGCATTACATGCAGAAATGTCATGTAAAATTAATTATCTTTCAGATTTAGCAATTAGCACACAATTTGTATCCAAAGTAGAGATTTAATGGTAAGAGTATACAGCGTACGCCAAGCGTGAACAAACGGCGCCTAAATTAGAGCTTACTCTTAGGCGTGTACATGCTATTCATTTATAACCCAGCTGTAACACAAGTGTAAAGTGTGTAAAGGGCCCCAGCTGGCACTGCAGCTTCGTATAGTTCTTTCAAGATGTCAAATAAGGCAGTGATTTTAGTTTCTGTAGGCCTGAGCTGGACATGCGTGTTTATCTGAGCCGTCTTCTTGAGTCTCTGTTATAGCAACAGAACGTAAACCTGGAACACTTAAGAATCACCAGACATCCCTTGCAATGCTTGTTACTAGGATGATAACTGCTCTCAACGGGCCTATAAAAATCACATTATAGGCTTTAACCCTGGCATCTGTGTAAATTAGGAATACCTAGTAAGGTGCTCTAAAATGATGAAAGCATGCCAGTGATCTAGTCAAATTTCAAGCAAGCACATTTGTACTGAAACGTACTGAAGTTTCTGATATCAGTCAATGGCCAGGAGAGAGAATAAAAAAAAAGCAGCTTGAACTTTTTTGATTCACACCACGGTGTGTTTGTATATTTCTGTAGCTGGTAATAGATTTAGTACATAGTGGCTGAACTGATTTTGTCCAACTATATAATGTCAGCCTGTACTAAAATTTTTTCATGCTACACTTCACAACTGATTTTTGTGTGTGACGTAAGTATGCAACTAAGCACTTTGCGAATAAGGCCATTTTCAAATGCCGTTTGTACATCCTGAGGTTGGAGCATCAGAAGCAAATATTCCCAGTGCCTGGGAGATCAGGCTGGATGAAGACAGCCTGGAGTCTCCTTTGTTAGCAGGAGCAGAATTGCTTGCTCTGAGCAGGCAGCCTCTGTCTAACAACACACAAGCACTTAGCCTCTGTGGTAGAGACCCAGAAAAGCCTATCCAGACAATGCTGAGATTTCTGACTGCCACCATTGCAAACAGACAGCCCAAACTGGGTCTACAGAGCCCTGCTTCCTGATCATAGTGTGATCAGCTGCAACAGAGTGAAGGGGGACAAACTGAATGGTGGACTATACATGTCAAAGTGTATATAAAAACAGTATATGATTTGTGTAGGCATACTTACCAAGAAAAAAAGAGAAGTTATGAACAATTATATGGTTAAAATTGCAAACAAAAACCCGTAGTGTATGAAATAACCCTGGTTAAAGTGAACTTGAGGCCCAAAATAGTAATAATATTTATCCTTATATGATTGTATGATTTTTTTGGGGGGGGGGCATTGTGGATCCTACCATAGAAAAAAATAATTGACACACATCCTGAAATGCCATATGGCTCCCCTTTTCCAAGCAGCCAGTCAACGATGGTAAGAACCATCAGTACGTTAATATACTTTAATTTTTACTGGAGCTGTCAGGGATACGTAAAGGGAATCATCTCAGTGATCAGAAAAAGAAACCATCTTTGTTTCAACCTCCCCTCTCTTTTTACACGTTGACAGCATTTCACTAAGACATATCAGGTGTAAGTATATGCGCATGCATGTTCATTCACTGCCAGTGCTTTTAACCTTGTGGCAGGGTGAGGCAGCTAACCGTTCCTCCCAGTAAGAGTCATCATAAGCCAGTCTGTATGATAAGGCAATTCTTAGAGTAGACGCTTTCTAGTAGAAGCACTATGGCAGGGGTGTCCAACCTGCGGCCCTCCAGCTGCTGCAGGACTACATCTCCTATAATGCTCTTTCAGCTCAGGGGCTGGCTGAGGAGTATGGGAGATGTAGTCCTTCAGCAGCTGGAGGGCCGCAGGTTGGACACCCCTGCACTATGGCTTTCTATGGAAAGTTTATGGAGCCCAGAGCTTTATTAAGTAAAATATAAATAAATGTATATAATCAAATATGACGGTTCCCTTAATCCACTGGAAACAAAACCATTCGGCCTTCACCGTTATAAATTACTGGTAACGACAGACTTGGTCCCTTTATTCATGAACCTTTCATAGCTAAACTTAACCTCATTATCTGGGAATAAAGATATCTTCCTTTTAATATGTTTTTTTTTAAATCGTATTCACCTGTTTTGGACTGGTCAAGAACAAATGAAAGTCCAACTAGATGAACACAATGTCCATTTCTTATGACATGCGGAATGTGAGATATCCCCGCTGAAAGATTTACTGCTTTGTAAATATCATGTCCTGGTTATTAATATAGCACGGACAGAGCATATTCACAAACACACCGTGTCCTTCGTTTTACTTTGGCCGGTTTGCTTTTGTTTATAAAAGTCCTCTCTTAGTTTAATCTGAAACAGGCCTCTGTCCAAACCCGATATGGACAACCATAACACCACAAAGCGGGTTTTTTCTCTGTAATCAAATCGAGTCTGATACAGAAAGCTTATTTTGGCTAGTATCATATGTCCATAAAGAGGCCAACTGTAATTCTGAGATCGGAATACAGATAATGTCTGTGAATTTCCCCAGAATATATGTGTGTTTTACAGAATAGTCATTTTTTTACCTCAAGGACATCTATTGGTCAATGTACTCTTTATATGAAAATGGGAACAATTTGAACTGATAAATACTTCTCAAGTTGTATACGCAGAACAACAGGTTTGTAAAATGTATTTATGAGTATGTTAACCGCGCAAGTCACATATAATGCATTGTCTAAGAGTAAAATGGATAATGCAGGGAACATTGGTAGAGCAGTACTTCCTAACATTGACCTTAAATTGGGGGGTTCAATATAAGGGTAATGTATAGTAGTGTGATCTCCAGGCCCAGACTGACCATCTGGCACACTGGGCAAATGCCCGGTGGGCTGCTGGCCAACGGCACGACAGATCGGATGCAGCCACGGACTGAATATGGTTATGTGAGCATACAAATGTAATGTAGGGCCCCATATATCCAGCAGTCGGCCACACTTGTCATCACACGGCCACTGGCTTTAAAGTGCCAGGGGCTGCCCTGATATTGCCAGTTCATCCTTTGTTATCAACATAGCAGCTAATGGAATCCCCATTCTGAAAGGATCATCCAATTAGAATCGCTTTTTATACTTTTTGACACATATGTTCACTGTGTAATATCTCTAAATGTATTTTTCATCTATTACAGCTTCTGCAATTCTGTCTTTTTTTAGATTAAGAGTTCCATGGAGATATTACCTTTTTTCAAAAAACAGTTTTAGCAATTGAAATTGTGTATTAGTAATATTTTAGGGAGTTTGAAAAATGGTATGTATTTCCCATTTATTGATTTAAAAAAAAATAGATAAAGCTTGTTTTTTTTCAGTAAATCTGCATTTTCTGAAAGGTAAAACATGCTTGAATGAAGAAAAGCCTATGACATCTTGAACAAACGTTATATTTATCACTGAAACATGGGAATTTTTATTAAGAAGCTTAAAATATTACCGGTATTTAAAACGTAGCTTTGAGATCCATGTGGTAAGCTGATGACAATTATGCAAAATACCATGAAGGCATTTTAAGGTGCTGGTCCACTAAGTATGTTAAGTCAACATACCTTAGAAGATTCTATCGTAACAACCTGTCAGTGCCTGTTTTTGTGTCACTTGAGAATGAACAATTCCTGGTGAAAATTACAAACAAGACAAAATTGTACCTCTTGGAAAGATTCGGACGCAAGGAATGCTGTTTCTAATGCTACATGTTAGTGTAATTTGTCTTTAACTGCTAAGCAAACTGTGATTTCCTTAGCAACTATCTGCAAAACCAGGTCTTGAAAGTATATATATATGCTATGTTTTAGTTAGCCCTGGTGACACAGGATCAAGTCTCTTTACAAAGAACACGTCCTCGTCTTATCTTCCTGCAGCTACAAACTGATGAGCTGTGGGTGCCGACAAGACGCTCCTTCTATAGAGGAAAGATAAGAACTAGAAAAGGATTAGTGTGCATGTGCATTTGAGAACGTTAAGGTTGTCCTAACATGCAAACAAGATAAGACTCAAGAGTGTCTTCCCGACTGGTATTTTCTTCCAACCCATTTGCTTCAGCAGTAGGTTTATTTTGATATTTCACTCTTTTGGAAAGATGAGAAGAAACATAGATTCCATGTAAATGTGTGGAGTCTTTAGTTGAAGTTGATACCTTTTATTGGGTCAACACAGAAAAAAATGTAATGTTACACAAGCTCTCAGGGCATCAGAGGTCCCTTCTTCAGGTCTGATGATTCTTCAAATTGAAATATGCCAAAAAAACAAAAATCCAAGTTCCACGTGTAAAGTGAAAAGATATAAATAACAATAAATGAATAAATACTCCCCAAGATCGCAGCTTCCAAAAAACACTCTTCCTCAAGATGCTCAGCAATACAATAAGACAACCAAGGAGCTCATATACATGAGGAGAAAAACAAAAACAACACTAATAGTGCAATATATATATAGATATGAAAAATAAAAAAGGTGTAAGGTCCACTCACAAACTTGTTGAATAAATCAGGCTCATCGGGGTTCAATAATAGCAGAATTTAATATCTTCAAAGTTCTATAAAAATAGAAAAAGACCACAAATGGTGCGGTATCTAAAACAAATCCGAGTAGAGGAAGGTCTGGATGCACTTACAGTTATTGCAGGCACAACTATATCACAGTGTGCAGAAGCGCGAAAAAAATGAAGTCCCAGCACCCACTGATATAAAGTCCTCTCTCGAAATAATGTCAGCTCTCTCAACGCGTTTCGCCAGTGCTATACTGGCTTCCTCAGGAGAAAAAATCAAATTTTGCATGTGTTTGTCAAAAATTGTTTTTGTTTTTCTCCTCATGTATATGCGCTCCTTGGTTGTCTTATTGATTCTTCAAATTGAACTGCAATATTTGTGTATATTTATTTACAGCATACTTGTGAGTAATAATCTTGTGTCCCTTCGTTTATGGATAATTATTATTTCAATTGCGTGTTGCTTTTTTTTTGCCTAAAGTCCCCAAAACATGGGACTGCTCCCGAATCTACAGTGGAACAGCAGTGGATCAGATCGTTGTGGGTAAAAACCTGCTGGTTTCACACCTTGCTAGGTTGTGCACTGACATCTAGTGAAAATATGATGTATTGCAGTTACTTAGTTACTTAGTACATAAGGTTGAAAAAAAGTCCATCAAGTTCAACCCTTCTACCTAACCTTCCTATTCTTGATCCAAAAGAAGGCAAACAAAAAAACCCTAATTAATCTACTTTGAATTCTACCTTCAGGGCGAAAAATTCCTTCTTGACGCCAAAAGGCAATCGTATTTCTCCTTGGATCAAGAAGCTCTAAAATATAAATTTTATTTACAGCCCTGTATGTCATGCCTTTCTAAAAAATATCCAGACCTCTTTTGAAAGCATCTAGTGTATTGGATAACACTACCTCCCTTGGAAGTGAATTCCATACCTTTATTGTCCTCACTGTAACGAATCCCTTCCTTTGTTGTCTATGAAACCTGCACTCTTCCAGTCTCAGATGGTGACCTCTTGTTCTTTGTATATTTCTGTTAATGAACAGGTCACTGAAGAGCTCTTTATACTGGCCCTGCATATATTTATATAATGTTATCATATCCCCTCTAAGACACCATTTTTCCAGTGTATATAATTTTAACTTTTTTAGTCTCTCTTGATAACTAGTATCTCCCAATCGCCTTATTAATTTTTAGCCCTCCTTTGCACGTTTTCTAGTTCCATAATGTCCTTTTTAAGGACCGGTGCCCAGAATTGTACTGAATATTCAAGGCGAGGTCTTACCATTGACCTGTAAAGAGGCAAGATGATATCCTCCTCCCTTGAATCAATACCTCTTATGCATGCCAAAACCTTATTGGCCCCCCGCAGCTGCTTGCTGGCATTGGGCACAGTTGTCTAGTCTATTGTCTACCATTATTCCTAAATCCTTCTCATTAGTAGTTTTCTTCCTCTTTGAAGTATCTCACACCAGTGTCATTGTTGTAGAAGACTAATTCATGCATATTAACATGGTATGCTAACGACAATCAGAATACCCCAAGACTCCAGTATAAGCTTTGCACATAGATAATAACTAGCTTCCCTCTGGACCTTTATACTGCTTTGCCAGCCTTAACCAAACCACTTTTATGGGCAAGAGACAATGTCCTAGATAGTTTGCCGGATGATCTCTAGATAATACTAGATAATATCTGAAAATAACAGGAATCTGTTCAGAAATGTTACTTTTCAGATGTGTATGAAAATAATATGACAATACGAGGCATTTGAAGTACCGTATGTGTTTTCTTGTATCCTTCCACTGAAATGATCCATGGAAATGAAAATTAGTATTACATTCTTCTGAAAAAGAAACACGCAATTGTGAAAAACAAATTGGTATAAATGTCATTCTGGAGAAGTGGTGTTTGACATGAATATTCATTTCCGAAACTAATTTGCTCTTAAATATTCTAGAAAAAATGAAAGTATTGTGCGGTTGACTTCATTACATCCAAGTGTTGATTTGTTTTCTAGACACCGCTTTACCTTGTGAACCATGGAGAGTCTGGCCCAATCCGATGTAACCGCTGTAAAGCTTATATGTGCCCATTCATGCAGTTCATTGAAGGCGGAAGACGATACCAGTGTGGATTCTGCAACTGTGTCAATGATGGTATGTCTACCATCATTTGGATTTTGAGTATGAAATATAGTTCACCTCATAGGGTTACCAAATCATAAACTGTAAGCATTGTTGGTTTGTCATGATAAACAAATATGTACTTTTTGGTGATTTTTACATTATCAAAGTTGAAGTAGGCGTGCAATGGAAAGAAAAGCATACAGTACGTTTTAGGGGGTTTTGTGTTCGTTTAGAAGATCCTGTGTAAGCAATGTCTGCTGCCAGTAAAAATTATTACACAGCACAAACGTTTAACTTTTTATCATATGCTGTTAATGCATTATATAGTTCATACCTCTAATCTAATAAGGAATTAGGGAACTAGATGAATTGAAATATATTATGCCATTTCACTTTCAAAGGATATTTAAACACTCATCAGTAGTTGTAGCTTTAAAAAACATTGAATTAAAATTGAGTATACTGAAAATAGTTTGTACGAAATATGTTTTGCGATCTTAATGTCAGTAAGAAGCAGAAAATAATGTTATTTTTTTTCTACTTGGACCTCAACGTACTTTAAAATATCTTTGTAGGCGAGCACTAAACCCTTTAAGAAGTGCCACTTGATTTGCTTGGACAGAAGGCAATAAAACAGATAAGCCTATGAAAGAAAGTAGAATAGGTTTACATAAAAAGTAAATGTATAAACACAAAGAAATGTTGCCTTTTAAATAGTTGGGTAAGTCCCCCACAAGCAGACATGTGAGATATCTTTAATCTCCTAACAATTCTGTGAGTGATACGAAAGGATCTTTTTAAAATGGGCATTTTTAAAATCTGTTTTTAACATATTTTATTGGGAACTTTTATATTTACGTATAAATAAGGATCGCAAAAAAAAAAAATAATTCAGGAAATATAATGATTACTTTCTTTTTCATCTCTCCAGCTGTAAGAGATTATAAGATTGAAGGCACTTTCATTCTCTTCATGCTAGGATAACATATAAATAAATTATATTTAAGTAAAAGTATGTGGACACATGACCATGAGACTATATGAGCTTCTTGAACATCCCATTCCGAAACCATGGGCATTCCCCCACCTTTGAGGCTATGACAGCCTCCACACTTCTGGGAAGAATTTATACATTCAGCCAAAAGTGCATTTGCGAGGTTAGGCACTGATGTTAGATGAGAAAGCCTTTCTAGTGATTTAAAATTATCCAAAGGTGTTCAGTGGGGTTAAGGTCAGGGCTGTGTGCAGGCCACTTAACTTCTTCCACACCAAAGTCATCATGCAATTTCTTCATGGACCTTGCTTTGCGCTCAGGGCACAGTCATGCTAGAACAGAAAAGAGCCTTCGCCAAACTGGTGCCACAAAGTTGGAAGCGTATAATTGTCTAAAATGTCTTAATATGCTGTACCATTAACTTTACATTCACTGGAAGTAAAGCGCCCAACCCAAACCCTGAAAAACAGCTCCAGACCATAGTAGGCACTATGCGTTCTGGTAGGTAGCGTTCTCCTGACATTCATCAAACCCAGATTTGTCCATCAGACTTACAGATAGTGAAGCGTGATTCATCATTCCAGAGAACGCGTTCCCACTGCTCCAGAGTCCTGTACTCTTTACGCTTGACATTGTGCATGTTGATCTTCCACTTGTATGCAGCTGCTTGACCTTGCAAACGCTTTTCACGAACCTCCTAATGACACTGCTTATGCTGCTGATGACCAGTACCTTAGTAACGTACATGGTTTTAGGTATTCAATCTCTAATGTGTATTCTGCATAAAGGTATATTGTAGCCATCTTATGCACGTTGAAGCATATAATAGCTGAGTGTCACCTACATATTTCTATATACATTTGCTCTGTTTCATCGGCCATAGCCTATTGCCTTGCAGGAAATGAGTTCTGTTGCGTCTTCTGCCCAGCGGTGCTCATTTTCAGTAAGAAGATTCTGTTAAGTGTATATTATTGCTTTGATCCTTTTTAAGTTTGAGACCTTGGTACGGGAAGTTTATTGAATAACTTAGGTGGTAGAGAAGAGGCTTCACGTCCATGTAGGCCACAGTAGCCAGTAGGGGATTGTAGATTGTATTCACTAAGCAGGGAGCCTACAGTTAGGATTTCACCTTCCTGACTTTATTATGCTGTATGAAAGGTCAACCTCAGCGAGATCCTCCTTCAAACAGAGCTTGGGTGGTGGGGAGGTTACTTGCAAGCCTGGTACTAACCATGTGTAATGCAAGGCCAGCTCGGCCCTTCTTGGCGAAGAAGCCCAATGGGGTTAGCGCATAGAGATGTCAGGGAACTGAAATATTCAGTTCTCTTGCAAACTGTTTTCTTTAAAGTTTAGTGAATACACCTGTAGTGAGTACAACCAACAGCTAGAAGTGCTACTCCTGTACAAACTTGTGTAAATGTAAGTTTCCTTTAGTATATCACAACAAAGTATTGTTTTATTTAGCAATAAACTTGATATGCATGTGGAAAGTTACCTTGCTATTTAACATATAACAATAATTGGCCGACCCCTTCTTGGAAACATTTGCTGATAAGTGCATGCATAAGGAAGGCATCATGAATACTCACGGGGATCTCTGCAGCTATTGTACAAATATTTAGAAAGTATTCCCTAGAAACTAATTCTTACTGCAAATTTTCAGGTAACGCTTTTAATATCACAAGGAGCCACGGCGTTTGGATTAAAATTGTTATTTTAATAAGCAACATTTGCCTATGGATTTCATGGCTTCATGGTGTATAAATCTCCCTGTGACAAGTTCATTTTCACATAAGATACCATGCCATATTTGTCCAAGAATTACTCCGTGACTCACAAGCAAACGTTCTGTGATTCTGGATGCATCCCAAGTTTTCTTTTTGTCGGAACAAGTCCTGCTAGATGTTCGAATTAACTTGGATCTCATCATCTGAACTCTTGTAGTACAGTCCTTTCCCTAAAACAGTCATCTTTTCAACTTTGAAACATGAGCCTTGAGACACCAATGTAGAGAATTTCCTTTTTTTTCTTGGCAAGAAACAGGAGGCCTTTTTAAATTAAAGATAAGTAAATAGTCCTTCGGTGCTTATTTTCATAAGCACACACGGTATTTCTGGCAGAACCAATAGCAAAATAAATTGAATTTAACATGGCCACAAACCAACAGTAAAAATGGGTTGGTTAACACTATATGTCCCCTTATTTGACTGATATATATTTACAATTAACAAATAGCTCTTCTTATAACACATCACCCAGAGAAGATCTGTTATACAGCCAAAAGTAAAATTCTGTGTTCTATTCTATGTTATTTTATTCCAAATCAATTTAAAAAAGGGACTGTGAAAGACAATGGGTTTTTACTGCCTAGTGGGTAATTCCAAATCTATGCGCTAAACAGTACGTTACATGAAAGCTTGCCAGGCTAGGCCCGTCATAGAAAGAAAATATACCGCCCCTTACTGTTTAGTGAACTTTCACGATAAAGTGTTCCTCTTTTAAATCTTAGAGCATGTAAGTGATCCTTAAACAACTTTATATCTACACCATGTTACACAGACCCATGTCAACCCACCCAAAACTCCATATTGCAGATTACAGCACAAGAACTGCATGAGTTTGTTTGCTTTCTCGTCGGCAAAGTTGGCAGCAAATCGGGTTCGGGCAAGTTCCTCAAGCGTTAAGATAAACCCTGCAAATGAGAGCAGATGAGTTTGATTCCGCAGTTCTGCTAGATTTCCTTTAGCGTGTTCCTGTTCATAATTGTCAATTTTGTTTGTCCAAAAAGGACTGCATTTTAACTGAGCTAAAGTCATCTTGGGGCTCCGTGAAAAGGCCTGAGCCAATCTTTTTTGTACTCTCCACACATTGCTGGTTTCATTCTGTAGATGTCCAAACACAGCTTACTATTGACAGTATGTAAATCAGTGTTGACTCTGTTTCTGGATTGTACCTGACTTGAAATTGTAACTTTAAAAGTTTAGTGCCGAAGTGAAACTTTATCGCTTTCCCTAAACCAGTGAAATATGAAACAATGGCATTTTATCTGTGTTTATTCAAATAAATTATCTTCCTGTTTATGTTTTGTTTAGTTCCTCCGTTCTACTTTCAACATCTGGACCACATTGGCAGGAGAGTCGACTACTATGAAAGGCCAGAACTATCTCTTGGATCTTATGAATACGTTGCTTCATTGGATTATTGCAGAGTAAGTAAATTGTTTAAATGAACACTGGTTGGTTTTTTAGCCAGGTGACCTAGACTGTCTGCTAGCATTATAGTTGTGTTAGTTTATTTTGTATGAAGGAACCCATCTGTGTATAAATATAATATGATATAATATAGTATACAGATTTTTTACAGTATTCACAACTACACATTTTTAAAACAAATGAAAGGAAAAACATATCAAAGCTAGATATTATTATGTCAGAACTGTATATCTCCGTCTTTTACTCACTTGTGGCATCAGAACCTATTTGTAGACTTCTATACTGCTGACATGGATAGGGTGCCACTCGACGACAAAAAAATAGTGAGGTGAGTAGTGAAATAATGATATAATAGAAATACAGACTTAATAAAGAGGTAACTTTGCCATAAGCAACACAGCCATATAGAGATCATCAATCTATCAATCTTCCAATAAAGGATACCACCATACCCCCCACAAAGTACGGTAGCTCTACCCTTCATGTTTCAATGGGGAACTAGAGATATTCATAATATTGCTACGTTTACTAGTATATTAAAAGGTTCTCCATATTCTGCAATTCCATAGCTAGATACACATTCATATTTGATTCCCCAATGACATTTCAACAACTGGCATTAAAGACAGTTTGATTTGTCGCAAGGAGTCTGTCTATGGGTCAGCACCTTATAGACACCATATAGAAAAGTGTATAGTGACCTTAAAATGCTGTTGTTTAATGTTAAAGGGGAACCATTGGCCTAAGTGGTTTAGCGATTGCTTAATACTTGGTACCTGAATGAGAGCAGGTTATTTGTGTGCTAAAACCCTGAAATATTGCTTATTTGCTGACCAAACTCTAAAAGGCAGAACAATAATGCTGTACGTTAACAAGGTACAAATGTTTCTAGAAACACAATTGATGTATGGCGATAAAGCGTAAGCTTCGCAGATGTTCGTGATTTCATTTTGAGCCCTAGGTGGGTTCTTCTGTGTCTTACGTAAAATACACATGTGGTTTCAGAAATGCAGCAGGATTGTTAATAACTTTATATCTTCTTTTTTTGACATTGCAACTTAACATACATGAAAGCAAACAGACGAAATGACCTTAGGTATCCAATTCTTTTTGTCTGTTTCATTGCATTTGTTTTTAATAAAAAAGAGTCACTGTAGTTTGCTTACCTGTCCAAATGAGGATCACATGTGCTTTATCAGTGATCGAAAACCAAAAGCGCATAGAGGCCTTTTTCCCTTTATGTTTTTAATCTCTGTTTCATCCACACGAGAAGTACATCTGTTTTATCTTTATTTTCAGCCCAGGGGGAATAAGAGAGTAGATGTACTGATCCTTATAAAAGTATTACAGGGATAGAATGGTAAGAATCATCAGTTGCCTATTTAGTTCCTGCCACTTGTCACAGCACGCTTGTATCAGCGGGTAGTAACATTACTAAAAGTTTTGTGTGGCTTTGCTGCCGCTGTCTCCACTTGATACATCTAATGCTTCCAGGATGCTGCCAGAACCTCCATTAATTAAATCAATCACAAAAATTCACAGTGCTCCTTTAACCGTAAGCATTGGGTCTATCGGGCTTGGCAGTAGACCTCGGCCAGCTCTCACATTTCCATGGATGTATAGCCACATGACTATGCACTTATATCAGTACTCATGCCACGGGGCCAGCTAACTTCACCAGTATCCTCCATCTAAAAGCCACGGCGAACGGGTTCTGTTGTGTTTAAATCAGAAGACATAACATTATTTCCCCTGACATTTTAACAGGCCGTTAGGCGTCAAGTATAAGAAGGTGATGTGTCCAAACACAGAGCCGACCTCCCCTTCCTGACGGGCTGTTCATAGCTTTTTAAATCATGGTAACATTGTAAAAATTGTATTAAAATAAGTCACAACACACTCTGGCAACTAGTGCAGTTTAGCAAGGTAATTTAATATTTCATCATCATGAACACCATCCTTCCTGTACATTTCGCTTACCTGGCTAATTCTCTGTGGCCTGTTTGGCCCTTTGTGCAACATGCCGAGAGGCAATACATGTCTGCTCTACAGAGATTTAAACAGAGACAACTGGGACAACTTCTTCTGCGGGGTGATAGAGAAATGTCATGGTGGCAGGTAGTGGAAGTATATTCACATCTGATGATTGTTGCTGCAATTGACTGGGGTTTAGGCACTAAAGATGAGCTTGGCAGAAGAGTTTACTGGAGAGTTGCAGTTTTGTCTCATTGACTTTACATTATGAAGGGCCTGTGCCAATGGATAGCGTGGATGAACCAGTACCATGCATTTTTAAATCAGGGAGGTTTCTTGAAAATACCCTCAATGATTGTGCATGATGCAGGGCCAGCTAAACCATTCTTGCCAGGTCAACAAATGCTTAGCCAGTCCAGGGAGATGTAACTTCAACTCTCTGTAGTGAATGAAGCCCAATCATCAGACATGTAACAGTGGTACCCATTCATTTCATGGATGTTCTGCGCAACAAATGACAAGGCGAGGTGAGGATTTGACCGGCGTGGTCTGTTAGTGAGTAGCCATTCCTAATGCTGACGGTTCTAGAGCTTTGCACAGCATCATCTGCCCTCCCAACAAAGGTGGCCCTGACGGTTTGTTAAAAAAACAAGTACTTTCACAATTACGTCACAGCAGAACGCAGCTTTTCACGCACAAACATTTCATCATTACGGCTCTTTACTTGCAAACATTTGGTTCAAGTCAGTACCAGCTGTAAATGTCCTGCGAAACAGGAATTATTATCGTGTTACTTATAATCTATAGTAGCCGGAAAGGAAATCAACTTTCAAAATTGTACTGAAATGCTAACTTAGGAATTGTTACAATTCAAAGCTTCCATTGACTTTATTGTCATTACTGGAAACTGCTAATATGACCAGGGGCCGTATTGTATTCCCCCCGACAATTTGTCTGCTTTCTTGACAACTTCTGTAATTGGAACATATTACTGTGTTCAGGGACACATTTATTTCATGGGTTTTAGTTTGCCTCCATATCCCCAGCTGCTGAGACTGGAGAAGTGTAATGGATTGAAATCCACAGCAACAAATATACTGTTCTGTGGACACCGCTATGGGGTTTATAAGGTTTCTATAAACTCGGCCGTTATATGGATGGATTATGGCTGCGGCAACGGCTCAAAACGGGACAGAGAAATACGAGCTCTTAATACCATGAAAACATTAAATAATCATGATGGTTCAGTTCTGTGCTGTGGCTAAAACATTGTTTGCCAACGAGAAGAGCCCTATATAGCTGAACATGTATAACACAGGGCCTTTTGCTACCTAGTGGGCTAGATTTTGCATTAGTCTCTGCGATATACCATCCTGTTTTCAACATATTTACCACACATTTGAGGTTTTCTACCAAAATAACATTTGAGAGTTCATGAACAATTTATTTCCCCACAGAAAAATAAACCGCCAATTGCACCTGCCTACATCTTCATGATCGACGTCTCCTATAATAACGTGAAGAATGGGGTTGTCAGACTGATTTGTGAAGAGCTCAAGACTCTGCTGGATAGACTTCCAAGGTAATTCTCACCGTGATAAAAACTGTGGAAACATATAACACCGGCCTGTATTATTCCCTTAACTATTTTGAGACGTTTATTTCTCTATTCATACCAATCAATACAATTTGCATTGCAATGAGGATTTTGGTGAAAATGCCATATACAAGCACTATATCTATTATTCTATATACACCCCATTTTTGAACCGGAGTGTGCTTATCGCCTAGAATAAGAAATTATATGGAAGGTCTCATCTGGACATCTTTAACGTGTTTGTTTTCTGGAGTGTAGGACTTTTTGTACCAATGCATCAACCATTCTTAGTTGACAAAGTGCAGGCATAGCCCTTACTAATACATAGCGAAATCAGAAAGTAAAAACGTTAATTCTTTCCTCAACCTACCTGAATTTAAGTGAGTAAACCCCACAGTATTCATCCGTTTATATAGTGGAATAAGGGTCAATGTAACAAAAAAATGGACTTTCGATGAGGACATTGTGTCTCTTCTCCTTACCTCCCTTACAAACTCTGCCAAAAATCAGCAGCCTAAGGTGACACATTTACACCGATCAGCCATAACATTATGACCACTGACAGGTGAAGTGAATTACACTGATAATCTTGTCATCATGGCACCTGTCACTGGGTGGGATATATTAGGCAGCAAGTGAACATTTTGTTATTAAAGTTGATGTGTTAGAAGAAGGAAAAATGCGTCAGGATCTGAGCGACTTTGGCAAGGGCCAAACTGTGATGGGTCAGAGCTTCTTCAAAACTGCAGGGGTGGGGTACAGTGGTCAGTATCTGTCAAAAGTGGTGAACTGACGACAAGTTCACAGGTGGCCAAGGCTCATTAATGCACGTTGGGGGCAAAGGCAGGCCCATGTGGTCAAATCCAACAGATGAGCTACTGTAGCTCAAATTGCTGAAAAAAATGAATGCTGGTTCTAATAGAAAGGTGTCAGAACACACAGTGCATCACAGTTTGTTGCATTTGGGGCTGGGTAGTGGCAGACCAGTCAGGGTGCCCATACCTAACCCCTGTCCACTGCTTAAAGCGTCTACAATGGGCATTAGAGCATAAGAACTGGACCACGTAGCAATGGAACAAGGTGGCCTGGTCTGATAAATCACATTTTATTTTGCATCAAGTGGATGGCCAGATGCGTCACTTACCTGAAGAACACATGGCGCCAAGAAGCTCTATGGGAAGAAGGCAAGACGGTAGAGGCAGTGTGATGCTTTGGGCGATGTTCTGCCAGTAAACCTTGGGTCCCTCCATTTATGTGGATTTTACTTTGACACGTACCGCCTACCTAAGCATTATGGAGGACCATGTACACCCTTTCATGGACACAGTATACACTGATGGCATTGGCCTCTTTCAACAAGATAATATGTCCTGCCACAAAGCAAAAATGGTTTAGGAATGGTTTAAGGAACACAAGTTCACGGTGTTGACTTGGCCTCCAAATTTCCCAGATCTCAATCCAATCGAGCATCTGTGGGATGCGCTGGACAAACAAGTCCAACCCATGGAGGCCCCACCTCGCAACCTTATGGACAGCACACCTTTAGGGGTCTAGTGGAGTCCATGCTGACAGATCAGTGCTGTTTTGGTGGCAAAAGGGGGACCTACATAACATTAAGCAGGTGGTCATGTTACGGCTGATCGGTCTATATATACACTGTGCTAGCGAAACCACTGGCAAATGTACGTCGTGTATATATATATATATATAATATATATATATATATACCTATATTGAACTTATTTTCAAACAACTTATAGTGTAGTGTGTTTTTAAAATGTGATTAACCTTTTGGTGTGGCATTCATTTTGTTTGCATGCTGCTTAATTCAATCCATAACATAAGAAATATTATCCATGTCATCGATGTGTGTTTAAAAACACGAGACACCTTTGCAACTTTATAACATAGCCAGTGCCAGATTTGCCTCCGGTCCATCAGTAACAGCTCACGGATGCCTACTGTCCATGTGCCGTGTTTACTAGTTAAATTCCAACCCAAGGAACTGAAAACCTATCCATTTCAAACGAAAACGCAGATAGCTTGGTAAAGTTCCATTTTTGGCCAATCGTTTAAAGACTCAAACCATAATCAGTCATTGGTCTCATCCTATATTCAGGATAGCGTTGTCTAACCCATGCAAACGTAAATGCCTTTACTGTGTCAGCATCTACCACTTCTGTTGGGAGGCTGTTACACTTATCTACCACCCTTCCAGTATAGTAAAGCTTATTTGTGGTAAGGTGTTTATTTCCAAGTATCCAGACATCCTGGGGATCCTGGAAAGTACTGCCATACTGTGACCAAACTTAAATTGTTCTTTAGGCTAAAGCTGCATATCTTGAATGTGAATTTTGCAAACAGATCCCATAGACTTAACTGAGTCAGGAATACAATGTGTTTTAACTTTATGGCTGCGGATTCGTTCTTTTATTTGTCCACACCAAGTGCACACCTCATCACTTTAGAGGGATGCAACCAGTAGTTTTTGTAAAAAGTGCCGATTATTTCCTGCATAATATGACGTAATTATATGTCTACAAAACTAGGCGCTCAGTTCTTAAAGAGCGCAATATACCTGTTAACAGGCGGGCTACAATGTATTCATATATGCTGTGACTGAGACTTGTTTACAATGGTTAGAAATATTCGCCGCGCCCGCCAAATTACCGAACAGCTACAACCCAGCGTACAATATTATAGCCGACAGGCTGGAACAGAACCGAAGCTTCCGGACACGTAGCTGACACGTCATTTCATCACGTGGTATCTTGCAGCCAACTGCAGCGTGCCATTCTTTTATATCACATCCTGCCACACAACCCGGAAGTACTCGACTATCGCACGGTCCGGGCGGAGGCGCGTGTGGATGCGCATGCACGGTAAACGAGTGCAATGAATCCGTTAACAAAAATCAAGTTGATCAACGAGCTGAATGCCCGCGAAGCGAGTCTGGGAGTGAAAGAGTCCGTGTCTTGGCACAAAGACTATAAGGACAGCGCCTGGATCTTTATCGGCGGGCTGCCGTATGAGTTGACCGAAGGGGACATTATCTGTGTTTTCTCGCAGTATGGAGAGGTGGTAAATATTAACCTCGTCCGGGATAAGGCTTCGGGACGCTCTCGTGGCTTCTGCTTTATCTGTTACGAGGATCAGAGGAGTACTGTGCTGGCGGTGGATAACTTCAACGGCATCAAGGTAAAGGGCCGTACCATACGAGTGGATCATGTGGCCAACTACCGGCCCCCCAAAGACTCTGACGATATTGACGACGTGACTAAGCTTCTCAGGGAGCAGGGCTGTGGGGTACGGACACCCCCCCATCAACCTCCATCATCAGGCTCATCCTCCGAGGAGGAAGAGGAGCCAAGGGCTAAGAAAAGAAAGAAGAAGAAGAAGAGGAAAGATGACAAGGATAAGAAGAGCAGCAAGCACAAGGAGAAGAGTGAGCCAGGGGAGGCTGCTGTCCACGTCAAACAAGAACGTATAGATCCATCATATGATAAATACAATACTAAGGAGTCTGATCGCAGAGCGACAAAAGACAGACCCCAGGAGCTGAGAGAAAACAGAGACTCTAGGGGTCATAGTAGGCACTCTCCCTACGACCGGCACAGAGACAGTCACAGAGAGAGAGACCGGCACAAAGAATCTCACCCAGAATACAAGAGGAGATAGGCCTTCCAGAGACTGTACAGTGTTTAGAGAATTTTGCTTTTATTAAATACGTCAAATCTGAAACTGGAATTGTCTGGTTTATCGGCTGCTCTGTAACTATGAGCTGACCATTAGCCATCTATAAAGTGTCTCTTCAGCCTGTGGTTGCCATGAAAAGGCAAACTCCGGCGTTATCTCTGCCCATTTTACTTGTGTAGTTAAACCAGAGATGCAGCATCATTGTAATTACCCCCAGGGATTTGTGGCATTCTACCCCTCAGTAACACCATATGACGCACCTGCTGTAACTGCCCCATATAGTAGCTGCTTTCTAATGAATCCCCTGATTTAGTAGCTGTGGTACAGATAAAACTGCAACAGCTTTTTAAGTTGACTTTTTTAAATTTGAAGTACTATTTTCTTTTGTGTTTTACAAAAGGTTTTTACATTTCAGTATATTTTAATGTATTATAAGTGCTGAACAGTGTTCCTCTAATATGGGTGATTAAAAAGATTTGTAATCGCTGTCATCTAGCAGCGTTCTGTCTGATTATCTTCAGAGGTATTCTTTGATAAGTGTGCTTTTTACAAGTTTTAGATATATATTACATCACATGAGATGAAGATCACGGGTAACCAGAACTAACATAAGGTGGACTGTACTATAGTTCAGTACATGGAGTAAATCTAAAATGAGCTGTTTGTGTATTAGAAACACACTTTTATACCATGGCAGGTTCTCTGGCTGGCTGGCTATTACCCTACTTGCTTTCCATCAGCATTAGGTTATCTCTCCCATTGGTTCAGTCAGCCTTTGTATGGTAGGTGAGCAGACGGAAGAGAATTACAGAAAGCGATTTGGATATAACCCTACTTCCTTGAGAAAATGAACCCTTTAAAAGTAATAATTATTGTAATTTAAAATCAAAGGGTTTCATTTACTAAAAGAAAAGTTGTGCTTACAACTCCAGCGCTTAACTTTTTATTACAAAGGGCTAACGCCAAGTTTCCCCAGTAAGCAAGGCTGAGCTGGCCCTGCTTAATAATAATGAAACATGCGTGGAGACTTTGGAGAAATCTCACGGATAAAAGTATAAGTATCTTTTCTGATGATTAGCTTTGAGATGGTGATATGGAAAAAACACAAACACCAACTTAAAAGTGTGCAGTCTATCAGAGTTCAAAATAAACTTGGCCGTAACTGAAGCAGCTGCATTCGCTACTGAAAGGGATCAGCTCAAAAATGTGCCCAGTCCAAATACCTGTCTCCTTACCTGCTGCTGCCTGTAGAAGTCAATTCTTCTCTGCCTGGTCTGTGTGGGATAACACAGCAGGTGCCGAGGACAGTAGCACAATCCGCATGGACTCCACTGCAACATTGTATAAGTCTAAGGACGCAGCTTGGGGTAACTGCTGTGTGTATGTTGGTTCACTTATAGACGGTTAACCTTGGTGTGTGCATTACTTACTGAGCTCTCGGTACAAAGCGTAAGCTACGGCTTAAGTCCGCTGTCTAGGTGCAGCTATTAGCAACAGGGTCTTCGTTAGAGAATACGAATATTCCTGTTTGCTGGAACGTTTTCAGAATAAAAATCTTGAGCCGTTCTAGACTGGTCCCTGACTTTGAAAGGAAGGTAATTTATAAGCATTGACGAGTTCTTTAGATATATTCCACACTCCAACTGGGTACGTGAACCTTCCATGCAGTGCGTGATTCAGACAGAAGATCATACACAAAGCACCACAGTTACCTCTCTATTCCTACTGTCTGAAGGATGAATGTATTCTCCTGCTGTCCATACACATTCCATTTTTTTTTACATCAAATTAACTATTACCAAACAGGTCTGCTTCAGTTCTAGTTTACGTTTGCTTTTTTTGAAAACAGACAGGTGCATGATTTCTCTTACCATCACCATCACCATTACCATCACCATCACCATTTCCAAATAGTCTTTATCTCATTCATTTAAAGGCACAGGAATAACCATTTTTCCTTTTACTAAATATTGAAGTCCCTTCCTTGTGAATATACCCCTCCTAATGCCCCTGGCACCCTTTTTAGGGCCACTAGCTGGGTTCCTTGCTAGGAGTAGATAATGCTTTGGCCCAGATGTTCTTTCCCAGTCCATGTGTGCACACAGACATCATAAGGCAGCTGCTACATGCGCCTAGAGGTTGAGGCAGTGAAGCAAACATATGTCGTACTCAGTGGCACGGTTACCACTGGATAAATCAGTCTGCTGTAACGAAGCGTGCGCATCCCTGCAAGATGACAGGGGGAGCACGGGGCTGTAGATAGAGGCACCGCTAGCAGGAATCAGCATAGAGAATAAAAAAATAGAAAATAATAAAGTAGTATAGCTTTTAGAGACTTCCCAAACTTTACCCTAGAAAATTTCACCAAAACCCGCTTGACCATAAAGGCGGCAACCAACCGCAACTGGGTTTATTTGGAAGATCTGTACCGTTTGCCTTCCTTTGTATCAACAAGTGCTAAAGGCACATTACTGCCACATGGTGTAACATTTTAGGGAAACAAATCAATGCTGCATGAACACCTACCTCCGAGCTGCTCTCTGACCTTGCGAGTTCACTGAACAGACACAGTAAGCAAACCAGCAGCAAAAAACTGCCAAACTTGGGTACCAGAAAGGACTTACCGAATTTGCTTACCCATCATATGTTACCCCAGGTTAATATGGCATTACAGCGTCTTGTGTATTTACCTTTATATCGTGGGTAGAGATCTTTGTTCTATGTGTGCCAGTGGTAAGGAACATATTGGTGAGTGTAACATATTTCCCTTTTTGCCACAGTGAGGACAACGCAGAATCATCTGCTATTCGCGTCGGGTTTGTCACTTACAACAAAGTTCTGCACTTCTACAATGTGAACAGTAATCTGGCACAGCCGCAGATGATGGTGGTTACAGACATGGCTGAAGTTTTCCTCCCTTTGCTTGATGGTTTTCTTGTCAACTTTAAGGAATCAAGATCTGTGATCAACAAGTAAGAAGTCATGATGTGTTTTGAGACTGGTGGATACATCAAGCTGTTTGCACTGACATTCAATGCATTGTGCTCAATACTTAGAATAATATTATATATTATATATTTCCTCACAATAATGTATATAAATAATGGGAATTGGACTGCTTGTACTTTCCAAACCATGGTGTCCTAAGTGTCCTCCTTCTACTGGTCCAATCCAATGTACTAATCCAGTTCCCATCTTCTACAGCTTATTGGGTCAGATTCCAGAAATGTTTGCAGACACAAATGAAAGTGAGACTGTCTTTGCTCCTGTTATCCAGGCTGGCATTGAGGCATTAAAGGTTAGTGCACAGTATCCGTGATACATTCTATTACCGTAATTGGATTGCTGTATAAGTGTACACTCAGACTAAAGCCATAACAAAGACACAAAGGTTTGAGATACGTGACTATTTTGATGCTTCTGTTATTTGACTTGACTTTACCTGTCTTTTAGAGACATTTGCCCCCTTCCTCATTCCCATGGTTAAATGCCCTGCAGGACATGCACTCGACCGAGTGAATCTCCCTGCTCACGATGTTCTCACCTCTGGTCAGCTCCTGCTCTGGCTCTACTGAATATTGCAGGAAGGAATCTGTTTAGTGCACATCTGTAAAGTCTTCCCATTAACTTCAACGAGGGCACTGTCTTGCCACTGATTGACAGCTTAAGCAGCCAATCAGATTGACAGCTTAAGCAGCCAGTCATGTCAAGAAATGTCAGATCATGGAGGAAGAAAAGACATACGTAGTATTTAACATAACAACTTAACCGGAGGTCCCTGCTTAAACACGCTTACAGTCGATAGTTGGAATTTAGTATTGTGTGAACAATCCAATTACCGTAATATTACTCCTACCTACAACTCGGAATTTAGTGAATATAACCCACTGTTGATTTCTGTAATATCCAACCCAATTGATTAAATACTGGATGGTTTGATATTTATGTAGACCAAAATTAGACACGAGTGGGCATCGGGAGTGAAATAGGATGAAACAAATTAAAATACGGAAGGTGCAATAACAGCAACATATATACAATCTAGAGATGATTTTGTTAAAGAGAAAGCAGCAATATACATAATGGTTAAGAGGGAGTGCTACACACAGTATCTATAACGGTCCATGGGGGTTATACGCAAGCCTTTTGACACAATGCAATGCATCCTCCTCTGTAACAGGCAGCGGACTGTGCAGGAAAGCTGTTTATCTTCCATTCATCGCTGCCAACCGCCGAAGCCCCGGGAAAACTGAAGAACAGAGACGACAGAAAATTGATCAACACAGACAAGGAAAAGGTATTTTTTCCTCAAGATGACAGATAGCGAAGCATTGCAGCCTGCCTAATTTTCATATTCTAGGAGACAGTCCTTGGATGAGCGCGACAGGTTGTAATGTCTTAGCAGGTCCCGTTACTGTAGCTCAGCAATCCGTTACCCTCGCGGGTTTAGCTAATTACGTTGAATGGTGTGTTCTGTTTAGCTGAGAGATGCCACCTAAGCGATATGAGACGTCTGCGGCTACCTATCCTGATATGAAGAGGCTGTCATATAGCACGTCTAACCATTTCAATATTTACAACTCGCTGCAAACACCCAAACAATGCAATTAACACAAATATCAGGCTGACGCTATGTTCTGTTAGTTCTTCTCTGAATTCATTTGCTTTAGGATACTAATTATTCTACACACACACATATACTAATTCACTCTAATACTATGATAATTATGTTTACTTTAGTCATTCAGACTAATATGATCATATGATCACCTATTTCACACTCGGGATTAATAGTTTGGTTTGACAAGCTAATTATTCCATCTATGTTGGTGTTAAATGACACTAATGCTAATTACTCTTATACCGTGGATCAATGCTATCCTATGCACTTCTAAATATTCTTCTTACTGGTTTATTAATTTCTTCTATCTCACTTCATTAGTTATGTGTTTGAGAAACATAGTACAGCTATGTATTCCATTCCATTTAATATTCTGTTGTTGATATAGCTTTTTATGTTATCAGTTCTCTCTCACTTCTGGTTCTCGTACTGACCAGATATTGAGCCGTATAATATTGAGCCCCACATTAGATGTGCCCAGGAAAAATATTGACAAAATGGAATCCCCGGGGGTAATAAAGGGCCGCTAGTGTGTTCAATGTGAATATTTTTCCGGTTATATTCCTGAATTTTAGTTCCCCATATGAATTGAGAATTGTCAACAAAAAACATTTTTAGAAGGGTATAAAGAATGTACTGGATTTCTATATGACAAACACACATGGGGGAACTTCATTAATTAACAGCATGCAAGACGATGAAGTTGTTTTTCTGTGTTCCACAGACACTTTTCATGCCTCAGAACAATGTTTATGAGCACCTGGCCAAAGACTGTGTGGCTGCTGGGTGCTGCGTCGATCTATTTCTTTTCCCCAATCAGTATGCTGATGTGGCTTCCATGGGTCTTGTGACAATGCTCACCGGAGGAACGATGTACAAGTACAATCACTTTCAGGTAAACCTGAGCTTGCATTCTTACTTGCGCGGGTACCATACAACTTGTACACAGCATATATAGAGCTGGATGTCCAGTTATTGGAAGCACTGCTACGTTGAGCCAAGTGTCCTTTGATGTCAACTGGGGTCACCATTCTAGGTCCCGCAAAAGCTTTTTCCTTTATTCAACCCTGTTGCCAAGAGATCCCTCTGTGATTAACTGGACAAGTCGTCCCAAGATGCACCATGTTAACCTTTTGGAAGGTGATTTCTCCTTCGCTTTACAACCTGGCCGACTCAGAGCTTATAGAAACAGCTATTTATCCTAAATGCAGTATATAATGGCTTTAGAGTAGATGGACTGGGTCCAGTAAAGTTACCTGCTTCCAAACATAAGAGAATTGTTTTGTTCATGCTTCCAAAGTTGCCTGCTTCCAAATATAAGAGAATTGTTTTGTTCATGCTTAAATTTAAAGCTTCTTTGAAATAGATGTCACCCATGAGCAAACATTGTGTTTTAAAGCAATCTACCATGACTTTATATTGCTTTACAGTTAAATCACCTTTCCTTTTCGTATCATTAGGTGCACACCGATGGTCCACAATTTATAAACGATCTCAGGAAGGACATTGAGAAACAAATTGGATTTGATGCCATCATGAGAGTTCGAACAAGTACCGGTAGGTATTACACACAAAAAAAAAAAACATTTCTAGTGCTTCAAAGTAAAGCCTTTTGATGTCTGTTACTCTTCTTTATTTACCTTCAAACCAAGGCTTTGCAATAATGGCCAGAGGGACCATTTGGAAGATGTAAACTATTTTCAGAACAACATCCGAACTGAAATATCATGCGGACTGTGTGCATATACTTAGTAGGCTTCCATTCAGAACATTCATTAGTGCCTTCCTCTGTTTACAGGCTTCAGACCAACAGACTTCTTTGGTGGAATCTTTATGAATAATACTACTGATGTTGAAATGGCTGCCGTGGACTGTGACAAAGCGGTGACAGTGGAGTTTAAACACGATGACAAACTTAGCGAGGACACAGGGGCTTTGATCCAGGTACTTTCATGATCGCTAAAGCGATGATCTTGTCAGGGTGGATGTTAGTTACTGACATGTTACCTGGCTTTCTAATTTGAGCCATGAACAGTTTTAATGCCGAACCGGCATAGCTCATTGAGTCAGTGCCTCCTGTTGTTTCCAATACTTACGTTGTGTTTATTTCATTTCAGTGTGCCCTGTTGTACACAACAATAAATGGCCAAAGACGTCTGCTTGTACACAACATTAGTCTGAATTGCAGTTCCCAGATGGCAGATATCTATAAGAGCTGCGAGACAGACGCCCTCATCAATTTCTTTGCTAAATCAGGTAAAATGGAACACACTGTCTTAAATAGATTTTTGGGCTATTCTGCAAAATCTGGTTTGTTTTTTTACTGCAAATAAAATCACTATGAAGTGGCTGCCAAAATCCATTTCTAAACTATAATAATTATAAATATAAACGGTATAAATATTAATGTTGTTGGTATCAATGTTGGCTTAAATTGATTCAGCGGGGCTAATGGGAGCTGAAGTCACATATTACACACATTTAGGCTTCTAGTCATTTACCGCTAAGCCCTTGTCTCTATTTTATTGTGCGTGTCAGTTTATTGTAAAGCTTTTTGGTTTTGGGGTAAATATTCACTGTATGTCCTTCATTTGTAGCTTACAAAGCAATACTACATCACCCATTGAAGACAGTGCGGGATGTGCTGGTCAGTCAGACAGCACACATACTGGCGTGTTACCGAAAGAATTGTGCCAGCCCGTCAGCCGTCAGTCAGGTGGGCCGCGGTGTCTTCCTGCCTTTATCCTTTCTCTGCTCCTTCTACCTTCTTTCTTCCCATTCATTACCTATCACTTAGTCTTTGGTATGTATTATATAGAACTTAGTCATCATCTAAAACTGTCTTTCCTTATACTATACCACCTCATAGTGACCCCCCCGTTTACTTCTGTATTAAAAAAAGCCGGCATTAGCCAGTTGCTCTTTTAAACCCACACAATTACTAGATAGGCACATGCTGGAAATATGTGAGAGACAAAAGTTCTCCAGATACAGAGAATTATACTGATGCTAGGAAAGACGTTTGTTGGATCATTACCATCTTTTAGATGGGCTGCAGTTAATATGGTATCAGTGGATATTTAAGCATCTTTCTTTTCTCATTTCCAATAAATATGCGATGAGGCTTTCAATTCTTACATAGCACCAGATGTGTAATAAAGCTGAGATCCTGTATATGTTTGCAGCTTATCCTCCCAGATTCGATGAAGGTGCTCCCCGTCTACATGAACTGTTTATTAAAGAATGACGTGCTGATTGGAAGCCCAGAGGTTCCCACCGACGAGCGAGCATTTCAGAGACAGCTGGTCATGTCAATGGATGTAGCCAGTACTCAGCTGTTCTTCTACCCATTGCTTCTTCCAATTGTAAGCCAATATATATATATATATATACTGTATACTGTATCTCATGTGATCACCTTATCATCAATTAAAAGGACCCCTTGACACAGACCCCTGGAATACTCCACAGCGGGTACACTTGTTGTTACAGATACTATAGTGGTGACATCTTGTGTTCAGCCATTTAATCGCTCATAAAATCCAGAGGAGGAAGTATAATTTTGCGACAGCCGTAGCAGCCATGATGTCCTAGTCATGAACAATATTCTAGCATTACTTGATTGTCAATCTTCAAGTAACGCTGTTAATGCTTTAAAAGTGACACGTGGCCCTTGACGATTAACAATTGTTTTTCATTGTCACCTAGCACACGATGGACACAAAGAGCGATGCTGCCCCAGCAGCAGTGCGCTGCTCAGAGGAACGGCTGTCTGAAGGAGGAATGTTCCTGTTAGCCAACGGAATATGTATGTTCTTGTGGCTGGGGGTCAGCTCTCCTCCTGAATTCATCCAAGGAATCTTCAATGTCCCTTCCTTTGCACACATCACACCAGAAGCAGTACGTTTTTCTTTACAATATTCGTCTTTAGAGGCGCTTGCACTTTGTTTCTTACGTGATCCCGCTGGGCGCCTCTGTTAATGTTGTGTCTGGGGGCCATGCACCCACCTTATCTGGCCCTTTACAGCAGTACAAGCTACAGAGCTTAGTGTTATGGGTTCATAGATTCTTCACAAGAAAACTTTGTGAGAAGTGAGAAGGGGCCGGTAGTGAGAAGGGGGTGCCAGAGGAGTAGTCCGCACAGGCCGCCAGAACACTTAAGGCCGGCTCTGCTTTTAATATAGTGTGTTTATATGGTTGGTTAATTAGCACTTTGTTTTTACTTTGTTTTTACATACTTTTGTTTCTTTTACTTGCATACATTCATTATCATTCATTCATTATCATGTATCAGTCTGATCACAATGTATTTATATTTTATGTTTTATTTTTTTATTAATACTTTTGCATCATCTTGTTTTACTAAATATATGCTTTTATCACAGACATTACTTCCTGAAGTGGACAGCCCTCATTCTAAGAAGCTGCGCTCAATAATTGAGAACATCCAGAACAAATGTGAACACTCTATGAAGGTAAGTTGGATGCTTTGAGCTTATTCCAATTTTCTCTAACAACGCTAGTTAGTGCAACACTAAACGTTTAATACACTATGCTGCTCATCAGACTTTTCAAACTCCCTTCAAACACATTGTTATCAGATTACTATGGTTACCATATAGGGTATGCTGTAAACAAGCACATCAAATAAGGCACGTCATAGGAGATACAATATTACCCACCATAACCCCAAGCCAGTATCCCAACCTCATGCTGACGAGTCCCGTTAAGGACGAAACAGCTGTCCATGAGTGGTGATCTGGCTATCGCACCTCTTACTGAGTTTTGTCTAAAGGGTGTCTTGTACAGCGGGCAATTACTTTCACGGGATCCGGATATAGAGGCAAAAAGTGATAATTGTTAGTCTTATTTGCATGTGCCTACCCAGAATCCCTTGTGGTTGTGGCAGCACCATGAGATTTCAGAGAGAAAAGCAAGCCTTCTGGCTTGTCTGGTGTCTGTAGATGAGTGTTTAATAAGATTAATAAACTACTACCTCATATATGTATATATATATATATATATCATTAATATGTACAACATTTTTGACTGACATTTTTTTAAGTATGGATCTACTTGATATTTACCTGCAACATCCCCTATTATTCTTTTTCAGCTCGTCATAGTAAAGCAGAAGGATAAGGCAGAGATGCCGTTCCGCCAGCTCCTTGTGGAAGACAAAAGTCTGTTAGGAGGAGCCTCTTACATGGATTTCCTCTGTTGTGTTCACAAGGAAATACGTCAGCTTCTCAGCTAAAGAATAAGTGTGTCTGTAAGATGATGTCCGTATCTATTTCTATTTCAGAGTTGTTTCTTCAAGTCTACCTGCCCTTTAATTGCCCCAGCCTGCTTGTTTATATCACTGCCTGCCTTTAACATGATGTTCCTTCAGCTGGTTCTTAATTTCTTGCTTTAGAAGACCTCAACATTTTCAGTAGGTAGTCCGTTTGTTGTGTACGGAGCAGGAGTAACTAAAATGGACATGGCCTAATAAAAATTTCAATGTTCTTAAATATTTTCTGTAATTTTACTAAGAAAGTTTTGTTACTTTTTTTAAACTGTTCTTTACCTGGTGCTTTCTTTAATCCACATACCCTGTGAGCCATAAATATGCTGCATACCCATCATACAGAAATATATGAACCGAATATGTCTTAAATATGGCAGGTTGCATCAGTATCCGGAAATGGCTACCGATTTAATGATAATACACGACAGTAGCCTTTTATGCATTGGATGTATTTTAGAGACAAAATAAAACATATCCAGGAATTAAACATGTAATTTATAATTTCAACATTTAGCATGATGACTGTAGTTTTATAGAAATTCCAAGTGTATTTTTTAAGATTGAACAGTAAGCTATATTCACAGCTTTCTGGTTTGACTTTGTTAATGTTTTGCGTGATCAATGGATTTACTCCATAACTTTTTTGCTTCTGCAAGTTTGGGCATCTTGCACCAAGAAGCATTTTATAATTCATAAAACTTACATCAACATTAGTTAGCAATTTAACTATTAAAAAAATCCTTCAGATCGCCACACAAGTAGGTTTTGAATTCCTGCATTGATTACGAACTATGACGAATGTCAAACATTGTCTTGTGTGGCAGGATCTGCGGTAGTTAGTAGATTAGAAATGACATTAAGCTTTTTCATTCGTAGCCATCTATGGTGGTTGTCCATGAAAGCATGAGTTTAGTGCTATGGTAAGATGAATCATTTAACATCACTGACTTCAATATTAAGAAAGGCCAACCGTGAGTTTCTCCTGGAAGGATAGAGCCGGCCCATCTTGGTGGTTAGTCAAATTGGGGAGGCGTTATCCACAATTCATATTGGTTATGCAGGACTGGCTTGGCTCTTCATAATTCATAGTGAAGCGGATTCATTGAAACGGTTTCTCTCATCTCAAGAGGTGATCGGTAAATCCCTACGGGTATGAACGATAGTTTGCAATATGTCATTGAATGGAGGTGTCCAGGTTGCAAAAAGAAGCTTTTCATAGAATTAGTAGTTTTCAGTTGAATCAAACTGACTTAGTTAAAAATAAATCGGTTTTGCGAGCCATAATCAGATGTCATAAGGACCGTTATAACCAATGATATTGGATTTGTGTCACTCTGTGGTATGTTCTCATTTGAAAAGATCACAGTAATAATACAATCGAGTTTTCTTGCAGTTGGATGAATGGTTGCAAATACGTTCCATCCCACTTTTGCCATAGACTCAGCGTCCGACACTGCAGGCTAAAGAAGCGACATTACAGTGCCTTATAAGTAAAATGTTTTGTAAAGTCTGTGTGTTTTATCCTCTGCAGGAAAATATTTTGTGATTGTTAGGTCTTTAAATAAATGTACAATACCTTGTGAAATAGCAAAACGTTTTCATTTTTTCCCCCTTTTAGGACAATGTTCCACACGGTATAGAAATGAAGCCGTCACCATCCTAATAATACTCAGGTATAGGAGATGGTGAACAGATCCCACTGATTTGAAAGCTTTAAAAGATGCTTCAAGCAGGGTAGTATGGATCATAACGGAACCCCGCAGTACCCTTGGTTAAGGAGGATATTAGAAAAACAGTCGAGCATTTACTAGTGCACTTGTATAAAAGAGACAGAAACATGTCGTAAGGCTGAGAATTTGTACAAATCAGTAGAAGTTAGGAAGGTGTCCTATAAAAATGTTTGGAACAATTAAAGGCAAGGGGTGTCCCTGTCTGTAACGAATGAAAGAACAATGAATGAAAGAACTACATTTTAGCACTGTGGAGAATCACAGAAATACATACAGTTTGCAGGGGCTTTTTGTAATCAACATCATCAAAAAAAATAAATTCAAAGCTTTATCGTTCTCAAATAACTGGAAAGGAAAATGGAAAATGTGCTTAGTGCTTTGCGAGCATTTAATGACCTGTGAGTCATGAGTTTCATTCCTTGTTAAATAAAAAAAAATATTTATTAGCAAAGAGTTTTTTCTTACAGTTTTCAAAAAGTTGCATCACATTCAAAACTTTAAGCATCCTTTAACTTAATGAGTTTTTTTTGTAAAGGATTTACAGGTTAAAGAACATTTTTTTAAAAGAATCTCATTCTGGAATGAATCAGCGAGGGGCAAATCCCCCTGTGTAGTCCACCACGTCCTCTGAAATTTCCCCTATCGCCCCTAAAACTGCCCCGGTTCCTTTCTCTTCCTCTTTCTCCACGGCCTGCCGAAGGTCCACCTCGCCCACCGCCTCTGGATGCGCCAAACCCACGGTCTGATTTAGGTGGAGGCGTCTTGGGGCGCAGTCTTTCAATCTCCTCTGTGCATCCAGTCAGAGGGGTATTGGGAGCAGTGAAATACGAAGCAAAAGTCTCTGAAATAAAGTTGCTGTTTGTCAGTGTAGGACCAACGGTCAGCCAACCTAAAAAGAAGAAACACAAACAAAAAAACAGGATAAGCATATGCGAGGGAGGAAAAATTAACAAGTTTATGTAGGAGGACAAACAAGTATACCCTTATAGCAGGCTCGTCATACATAAAATGCCACATGAATATTTTCTGCTACACACGCAACGCTGTAGAAGAAAAGAATTTGCCTCTATTTCTGCATATTTGTTACACTTAAATGTTTCAAATCAAACTAATTTTATTAGACAAACATAAGCCGAATAAACACACAAAAGCACAGGGGGGAAAAGCAAATCAACCCTATCTGGCCCTATGTGAAAAAGTAATTGTGCTTTGATTACGAAATCAATCAATTAACCACATTATTCATATTGTCTTGCAAAGTGAGGTGGGCTAAAAAGGTATCAAAAGGCAGCACACAATGCGGCCATCTGAAGAAATTCAAGACTAGATGACATTTATAGGGTTAAAAAGCCTAAGGTTCTGGACTCCAGCGAACCACAGTGACGATTCAACCAGGAGATCACAAAAGCACCCAGAATAAAATGTAAAAGAACGGTCTCAGTTAATGGCAGTGTTCACAGTTCCACAAAGGGAAGGAACATCATTTTGCAATGTGTAACACATTAAAACAAGTTTCAAAATGTATACAAGAAACGAGGACCTGGTCTTATTGTGCTGTCCCGTCCGAAAAGGTGGAGTCGTCTCCTTCCAAGACAGAAATGTTCAATGATGTGAAAAATCTCAACTGGCTTCTCTATGTTGCCAATTTCAGGTTCCTCAGTGATGATTAGGTCAATGTCAACATTTGCATGGATGAAGTCTCCGTCAGTACTGCGGTGCACTGTTCCTCTAATACCCATGAGGCAATGCTCCTATAGGAACATAGAAAGTATTAGCATGAGCTACGTACCTAGATAAATGTAGCTAAACAATGAAATACTTTTATATGAGTGCCAAAGAAAACCATACTTTCTATGTTTCAGCCTGCTTGGATAACTCATGAATAAATCAGACAGCGGTTGAACTAAAATAAGGAGGTACCATACCTTCGTCCTCTGAAATATCGCCTTTGGATCTAATGTCTTCGTTTTTCCAGGGTTGTCTTTGTTTGTTTTAATCCAACATATATCTTCTGATCTCCTAAAACCCCATTTGCGCAAACACTTCAAAAAAGGGAGAAAATAGAAAACAATGTTTGGCTAATCTTGCAATATAATCTATGGAAGATGTTTCAAAATACAAATATTCAGTCTCCAAAGAACATTGCATTGGATTTCTTGCCTGATATTTTCAGTATTCTATGTAGCGGTATATGGACATAGTCCGCAAACAACAGCTTGGACAGGACTTAAAACAAAATTTGGCTTGATAAAAACATCCAAAACAGTTAAAGGTTTTAGGAAGAAACATCCAAATAAAGACACAATGTCATATTCTCATCCCACTGTCACATGGGCACCTGCTCTTGTCTCATACTTGTTATGTAGCTTTGAGCAGACCTTACTATCTTTTTTTACATTTACCTGTCAAACTGGGACACTATACCGGGGATTAGAGTAATAATTCCTCACCATTCTGCCAAAATCCAGACCTTCTCCAGAGCCGCACCACAAAAACACAAAGGCTCTTGAGCCTGCGATGCCTTCTATATCCAACTTCATTATCTAAAAATGAAAAAGAGAAAGGCGCAAAGAATAACTCAAACCCAATTATAGAACATATAGCTATAGCCCAACTTTGTACTTAGTGCTAAAGCCCCAAAAGGCTTTTTAATAGAATGCAAGTTTTCACAACTCATAACATATTCGATTTGTAAATGCAGAAGCAGCTCAGTATCCATAACGGAGAGAGAAAATAATTATAAAAAGAGAAAGCATTCACACAAAACCCGCTCGTGAAATTAACCTGCAAATGTAAGGGATCCTTCAGATGCCTCACAAGAGGTAAACATGGTCAAAGCTCTGAATCAAACGACCAATAAAAAAAATTTAATATATTATGTGTAACTCTTATTTGTGCTCAAATTCTGGTGGTATGTTATAAAAAAATAAAAAATAGGAAATAAAAATTCCGAGAAATAATAAAGCTGCTTCAAGAGTAGATTTCTCTGGACAAGCGATACATATGGGGTTCCAAGCAATTCCTTTTACTGATAATATGTCTGTGGCCGAGCTGACCTTTGGTCACAGCACTTATCCCACAGCCGGCAAACACAATAAAAGGAGATTGTCTGGCAAAAAGGAGATAAAAGGAGATTTTCACCCAACTCACCGCTGCAAATCAATGCAGCATCTCAGGTGGAGCCTCATACCAAAAAGATAATCCTCTTAATCCTGAATTATTCACACCGATTTAGACCGATCTTGTATCAGGTACTGGAAAGATGATTTCCGTGAGCATATACATTTAAAGTTACACTACGGCATCAAATCAATTTATAAGCAGCATCCAAATACAAGCTGGAAATAGGCGAGACTCACACTTTATCGTAATACAGTCTTTTCTTTATGAATCTGCTTGGCTATAAAAAGAATCACCCATGGATGCATTTCATGGGGAGAGTGCTTTTTATATTAAGATATTATGATCATGATGTGCATGTGTGATGTAACCATTACTCAATGTACTGTATTAACTCATTCACCTCCTCGTACCATTACACATTTTTCAGCCAACACGATCGTGTGTTACTATATACACACAAAATTATTATTTCTTTGGCTTATTTTATTATATTCCTTTTGCTGATATGTATTCACGATAAAGTGTGCTTGTTCATACTTTGTGTACACAACATTGGAGAGCAGTGTCATGAGAGCCTACACAATCAGCGTATAGATTTGTACGAAGCGTACTGCTAGCGCCACCTACTGGATGCTCCTTTATCCTGCAGTATGCCAAGGATTTTGATGCTGTAAGAAGGCCTCATCCATTACACTGTAATTGATCATGGTAGTCCTTGTTGATATTTTTTTTCTTGCAATAATATTTAGGGGACCCAGAAGGCCAACTTGAACATAATTTAGAGTATAAAGCCAAACAACTCCAACACAAAACGCGGAGCATGTTTAACCAGGAATTCAAGGTATAGCATTGAGGCTGTGGAATGGAAATTAGCAAATTTGGTAAAAATTAGACCCTTTTTTTGGATGACAGATAACGAATTGTTCATGTAATCTTAATCGCAATTTTGCTGTGCCCGAGTGCATATAATTTTATGAATATAGGAGCATTTCTGGTTTTAGCTGTATAATAAACCTGAAGATTAGATCTGAGTAGCCCTAAAACCTTTAAATCAAATGCAATTCATTTAGTCAATAAATGTATCCTATTTAGCACACACACACAAACATGTTTAAACATGTAAACAATAATCCTGAACTAAAAAATAAATCAAGAAACAATATTCATAACTTACATCTTCCCAGGTCCACCACTTTTCATTAGCTGCGATACCAGTCTCTCTGTAATACTCCTCGAGCGGAGGCTCCAGAAGGATCACATCAAACTCGCTTTTCAGCTCTCGCAGATCAAAGGTTTCCAGGTCTGCTTGTAAGTACCTTATTTTGAAATATAAAAATTGTGATTGTCATGGAAAGTGGTAAAAAAACCCCAGAGTAGATTTAACCCACTATAAGATGAGGCGTAAAGGATGAAACGATTGTGAAAAGGGGTTAAGCACCATTCAAGACAATCTAATCTCAACAGACCTCAAAAGAAGCAGTTCAATTGGATGGTCTCTAGAATAGGCATTAAGTGCGTGTACGAATTTTGCTGTAAAGTGGTCTTATCACCGTAGCAACCAATGGAATGGTCCAATCAGCAGGAAGCTCACTATTCAAACTGCACTAGAATCACTTTTTATAGATAAGCTCATTATATCTTCACGTCTTCCCACAGCTACACTACTGCACAAAGCCGAAGACACTACACAACTTAATTAAACCAACAGTCTGAGCATTACCTATAGAGACATTTACCAGCGTACCCCAAACTATACTTGTGCTTGCACTGTTCTAGACACTTTCCCGCCTATAGTACATACAAGGTAACGGCAACACAAAATCTAGAATACATGTGATCGCAATGTTGGAACTCTTTACATGCAGAGTTGAGAAGCGCGCACTTACATTGGTGGAGTGTTGGATTTACTTATTAGTTCATCCTTCAGCCTGATCAGCTCCCTTAATTTTGGGTATTCTTCAAATCTGTCTGCTAATCCTGTAGAAATAGAAATCCGACAATATATGTTAACTGGTTCTATAAAAAAAATAAAGTGTAAGGTATGTACAGAACTGTCATTTCATGTCGCTTGGCACATTAACTTCCCGTATGCGTCACAGCCTGAGTGATAGCCGTCTGTTAATCATGTATATTGATTATTGTTAATTACTTGGGGTTGGGTTTTGCTAAAACCAGATCACTCAAACATTCTGGAATATCAGGGTTCCAAATATGACCATTTGCTGGTAATAACAGTTCTAGATATTTAACCTGTCGTCATTAGACAGTTATGACTAAAGGACTCAGCAAGATGTCCCGGCCTTGTAACGAAGCACAAGGAAAGGACCTGATGAACTACGTACATGCTGTTTAAGGGGTCCCTGCATGAAACAAACATACCAACATCTCGAATGAAGTTCTGCGGTCTGTGTCCTGTATCAACAAAATGCTGACAGTAATCATTGTGAGGATTCAGGCTTTGGGTTCCCTGAAAACAGAAATAAAAACTCATATTTTATATGATTCGGATTTGCGTTTAATCGTCCATCTTATAACATGTTAACTGCGCAAAGAGAAATTATGATAGAACCATCGATATTATTTTAAACATATGATGGGTTTGGATTGAATTAGACAGCTTGCAACGTTTACCCACCCACACTCTATCCCTCTCACACACTCACACTGTACAAGAAACATGGAACGTTTTTCTTTTAGAACAAACTGAGTAAATCTAGAATTTTACTGCTATATCACTGGTCATTACTGGATAAGAGACGCCACATGGAACAAATTCAACACTTAAATACTGTGATGTTACTCAGGTCTCAAATCAGAATCAGAACATAAATCGAACACATCCCGTTTTAATCTTGAAACGTTCTTGAATACTTCATCATTATTGATCTGTAAAGGCCAAGTCACCTTAATATAAACCTACCTTGCAGTAAGCGTTTGGAAGTATAGATTTCTTCCAACAAAGATGACCTAATCGGACAGTGTACCCAATTTGGCTTGATTTAATTTAAGTGCATAATGACCAGATGTCTACATGTATAACTGTTACATGTACTAGTGAGCTCTTCTCCCAGGTGGCTGGATTTAGCACTAAAGCAGCACTATGTTTATTAATGCAGACATCAGTGAAAACATCACTGAACTGCATGGCATAAGCTATTCAGCACATCCAGCAGCATTTAGAAATTATTCAGGAAAAAACACATTTCATTTGGCTCTCTACAATGATGTCGTATGTAGTTATTTGTAAAAGTATTTCCTTACATACCTTTAAAAAGGTGCTGGAGTCTTTATAAATTTCTTCTTTATAAGGGAGATTTTCCTCTTCTTTTTGTGGTTCAACTGTATCCTGAAAGGGAAATCAGCAAAAGTGACTTTTTGAACATTAGACTAACGAATGTACATAGATTTTCCAACAGGGACATACAATCTCTGTCTCACTCGCTGCTGTGTACTGCAACTCCTAAGACTCTCAGCCATCTTATCAGCTCCACCAAACTCTTACAGTTGAATGTTTGAAACTGAATAACACTAAACTTTACTTTTTATAATTTTAACACTTAAGAAAACCATTAAGCAAACACTACTTGCAAAAGTATCTACCCCTCTCGCCATTGTTCCTATTTTCTTGCATTACATGGAAGGAATGATGGATGGCGCTAAATACAGGGAAATTCTTGAGGGAAACGTGCTTCAGTCTTCCAGAGATTGGAGACTGGGACAGAGGTTCACCATCCAGCAGGACAATGGACCCTAAGCATGCTGCTAAAGCAAGCAAGTGGTTTAAAGGGAAACATTTAAATGTCTTGGAATGGGCTAGTCAAAGCCCAGACCTCAATCCAATTGAGAATCTGTGGTATGATTTAAAGATTGCTGAACACCAGCAGAACCCATCCAACTTGAAGGAGCTGGAGCAGTTTTGCCTTAAAGAATGGGCAAAAATCCCAGTGGCTGGATGTGGCAAGCTTATAGAGAAATTGCCCATGAGACTCGCAGCTGTAATTGCTGCAAAAGGTGGCTCTACAAAGTATCGACTGTGCGTGTGGGGGGGTGAATAGTTATGTATGCTCAAGCGTTCTGTTTTTTGTCTTTTTTCTTGTTTGTTTTCACAATACAAAATATTTTGCATGTTGTCTAAATAAAATGATACAAACATCCAACAATTCCACTTTAATTCTAAGTTGTAATGTCACAAAATAGGAAAAATGCTAAGGGAGGGTACTTTGCAAGGCACTGTATATAAAAATGAAGGCAGGCACCATTGTTATCTGAAGAGTTTTAATTAAAGAAAAGCTTCACTTCCAGTTTTCACAGGGAGCCAGCGGGCACAACTAAACACCTTCAGTAAAGAGGCCAGCAGTGTCCATATGTACGGTCAGATCCATACTTACCATACTGAAGATCGCACAGAGTGTTATGGACACTGCCGCTGCCTGTACCATTTGGGACCAATTCCTTCTTATTATTCAACTCAACAAGTAAGAATGGCTAAGTATGTTGTATTTATTGCTAAAAAGTATTTAAGTCAAAAGTAAAAGTATTTTCCTAGTCAAGAGCTATTGTAAATGAGCAGCACTATAAGGACTAAGGTCATTTCTCATTGTATATGTTATAATCACCTTGAGACGTACACACAGAATAAACTAACTATAAAAATATAAGCATAATTTAAGTATTTACCTTGCATTCCTCAACCACCTCTTCATTGGCTTCTTCTTCAGGTACCTTGCGCTTTGAACTTGAAGCTGCTGTGTCATACGACGCACTTTACAGAACAAGAAAATATTTATTAATGGCCACTTACATGATTATTGGTGTCTGGGCTTTATAACAAGTGGTGATTCCAGGTGTGTGACAGTAAGGTAACAAAAGGTGACAAGTTAAAGCTTCGAACTATATATAAACCAGTATTGGAAAGCAAAAGTTTGAAAACAGCTCTTATCTCCATAACTAACAACGGAGTGTTGCTTCTGATAAGATCAGGTTGAAAACAGCTTTTTTAACTTTGTACCACAATCAAATTTTTATACTTAACACTCAATGAAATTTGATCTTTCAGGATTGATATATTTGCTAGCAATTTGTCACAGCCTTTAAAGTATGCCATCATCGTATTGAACGTTAGACTCACTTTACGACTTGCACCTACCCCACCATCTACAGCATGCATACAAGATAAGATACATACATCATGTGGACACCAGACTGCAGATATCTAAAAGATCGTCACCGCACAGAAACTAGTTTGGTTTTAATTGAGGACCTAGTTCATGGCCATGTGTTTAAGAAGCGGCCACAGATTCTGCAGTCCTATTTTATTGGGGCACAATTTAGCACTTGCTAAACTACAACTCCCATGATCCTAAGGAGAGAAACAGTCATGTTAAACTTACCGGCAAGTTTCTCTTGTTTCTGCTATCTCCCTTTGCTCCTCTTTGCTGTTTAGTACAGCTCCAATATTGTCTGCACTTTCAGCTCCCAGCTGAAAAAAAAAATAAGATAGATTGTTATCATTACAGGTACAGAGACATATAGAAGCGATATAGTTTCTACAGCACAATAATAATGTTCAATATCAATATACCGTACTTTCTGTACAATCTAAAACAGCACGGTATTAATCATTCAAAAACCATTTGGATTTACTACTAAATTCCATTGTTCCCAATCATTTCTAAAGTAGAGGACCAAGCTGTCTGCAGCTAAATATAGACTATAATGGAGTTCCCATTATTTACACCAGGTACAGCACACATAATTCAGAGTCAATTAATGTAAAAACAAACTTTGTTTCCTGTTGAACTATAAAATTGGTAGAAAATGTCTTTTTTGCATTCTAGTTTAATAAACAGATTAATTATCAGACCTGTCTGGCTCTTGTTACATCGTGCAGGTCACAGGAGGAAAACGTACAGATGATAAGATACATATGCAACCTTTTAGATATACCATATTTGCTCGATTATATTCGAGGCCGTCTTATAATCAGACCTCAAATAGAGGTCTGACTACAAGACTAAGATCCAGATCCCTTACAGCGCTGCAGGGGACCTGGTTCCTCCTCTCTGGTAACCTCCGCTGCTGCCGGCACTTCCTCTGGGGGATTCTACGACTGGCGCTGGAAGGTCATGTCATAAAACCCCAGTGGAACTAACGAGCAGCAGAGGTTGTCTACTCGCATCGCCCAGAGGTCCACCGGCTGCCCCCAAAAGACACCAGGGAGTCTGAAGTACGAGGGACAAGTCTGGGGAAGCATTGGTAAGTGGGGGGGGCAGAGTGGCATATGGGTGGATATAAGGCATTCTGTAGGTAGAGCAGCATATAGGGGCGTTAAAGGCATTTCTGGGGGGGCAGCATATAGGCAAGTATAAGGCATATCTGGGGTGGGGCAGAGTGGCATATAGGGGGTTAAAAAGCATTTCTGGGGGGGGGGCAGAGTGGCATAACGGAGGTTAAAAGGCATATCATGGAGACAGAGTGGCATATAGGGGGTGTAAGGCATGTCTGGGGGGCAGACGCGGGGAGCATGTGCGTAAAGGGGGACAGGTTGGCAAATAAACAAAAAAAAACATTTTTCTCAATCATAGTTTTTATTAAATATGAAAAAATAGTTTACATGTGACTTAATATTTACTAGTAAAGCATTTTATCTTTAGGGCAGTCTTATATCCAGGTTTTGTTTTTTCCCCAACTGTTTTGTTTGTCAACAAGCAACGCATGCAGGATTTGAACACATACTGTATTTTAAAAAATAAATGGGAAGAACGATTCCAATGTGTAACACACACAACTCCAATCATGTCACATGAGGAACATAGATACCTGGGACATGGCTGGCATGACTAGATGACAATAGGGTGTGTTGTAGGAGGAATCAGGGCCTTATGCCAATTGTTTGTCACATAAGACATGGAGAGGATGGAATTAAGGCAAACTAAGATTTAACTACATTTTCAATCCACTTTGCAGAGGATCTCTGTGACAAATCTATTGCTTTAACCTGCTAAAAGAGCAATGAACGACGGACTGTTTCTCGGAAACAATGACACTTGGGACGTATGAATTTGTACAACCTGCTGGGCGAGCAGCTTCCTGCGCAGTTTCTGCCTGGCGCGTATTTCCTGCAGTCGGTTATTCATCTTTTTACGTTACCGATCACTCTTTAAAACCCTCGGTATTCTTATGGACTTCCCAGCTGATCTTTCGAGCGTGTAGCCGCGCGCGCGATCTGACTACGTCACAAACATGCGCACTTACCCAGGAGTATAAGCGTCAGCCATGTTTGATAGTGGCACAGTAATCGTACCTTTTCCTAGTTTGTTATGTTAGTTTCTTACGCCATGGTGAATTCACAATACAGGAACGCGATATACGTTTATATGTGTTTAAAAGTCACTGTCTGTTTTGACCTATTAGTAAATAATTTCAGCATGCCATTACTAAAAATGTCTACCGAGTCCTTAGCAAGAAAGACTACGCCGCAAACATTCACTTATAGCAAAAAGCCAATATTGTGTAAATGGTTCTGGATTGTATGAGCGAGGTTGATACTGTTCAGTAATTTTGTTAACATGAAACGTCCACCGTTTTGGAAACAATTGTAAAATATTGTTTGTCTCGTGTGTTTAGAACCGCCTCAGTGGGTGTTTCATCATAAATTCGCGCGGTTTGGATGGAAGAGGCGCGGTTTATAAACGCGTGAGAAGGGTTAGGGAGCGTGTGTGAAAAAGACCAAAACATAAGAAAGCAAAACATATTTTATTCCTTTGCCATAAAGAAACTGTAATTTACCGGTGTCAGTGCTCTCTGTTAAAACCCTCCCCCCCACAAAAACCACATATTAACCTCTTCAATCCCAGGGGTTTTTGGTACCTCAAGTCCCAGAGCAATTTTGCCATTTTTGCGCAATGTCGGTTCAGCGATTATTCTCTTTTCCTGTGAATAGTGTACCCATGTAAACCATATATTAATTTTTCAAGGAGAGATATAGCTTTCTTTTGATACCTTAGTAAGATAATTAGCTGAAAATTTAGGATGAGAAATTTAGTAAAAACTAGGGAAAAATAAAAAAAAATAAACAAATTTTTTATAAAGTTTCCCTCTGAATCTCACAAAATTAGGTAAAGTGATGGAAAATCCCCTCCAAGTTTATCAATTCAGGTGTCCTGATTTCAGAAATAACTAATTTATATAGATTTTCCATACTTTCCCAGCACTTATGGGAACACTATAAGGTGTACATTATTCGTATAATTTTTATGCTTATGGCTTAAGGGCAATGTTCCATCTAATTTTTCTTAGTTGGTGTGCGCAGAAAATTTCTCTTGTGCAAAAAGTTTGACAGAGCAAAAATTTTGTGCGCACAATATCCATGCCGCATAAAGTTTAAAAGAAATTAGTATTTTTTTCTTTTTTGGGGGAAAAACTGTTGTGCGCACAATTTTGTGCGCTCTCTAAAAAAGCTATGTGCGCACGCACAAGCGCACAGCTTAGAGGGAACACTGCTTAAGGGGTTGTGAACGGGGCAGGAGGGTTATACTGGGTAGATGTTGTGTTAGGCAATGGGATGTAAGGTTTTTTTTTTAATTATCTTATATATATGTTTGTATTTTTTTTATATATATATATTTATTTTTAAATGGTTAGAGGTCCTCTTAGGCACCTCTTGAACATGTTATTAATGCCAGTGATGTCACAGGGACATCACTTAGCTCACTTTATTGTTTTTCTTTAATTATTATTTATTTTATTATTTTGGTGATTTATTCATTATTTTTTAAATCGCTAACCTTTTTTTTTTCTTCGTTTCGTGTTTCAGCATGGGAGAAGGGTGGGAAGCATGGTTTCTCACTCTCCTCCCTGCGATCTCCCTGCACCGATCACGCTGTGATCTCTATGCAAGTCTCACAGACGCGCGATCGGTGTTTAAAAATGTAACAGTTTTCTGGCCGGAAGCTGTTACATCGGATCGGACAGCAGAAAGCCGGCGATGCTGGCTTCTGCTGTCAGGGGGAGTCCAGGCTTTCAATCAACAGCCTGATCTCCCGTGCAGCGTGCAGCGGCAGGGATGTGTCTGGTATGTCCATAAGGGATTCTTGGGATGCGTTTTTTGGACATACTGAAGGGGTTAAATAGAATAAATAGAAATTATTGTTTGTCCATTAGCATTAAAAGGGGAATTGTGGTTGAATTAACATGTTAAACTGGATAAATAGGCTCTGCGCTTTACGATACAAAATGCCCTTGGTCATAAGGGGTTTGATATTGAGTTGATAAACACAGTATATATTAGACACCAAAACACCTGCATTCATTGTCTCTCATTCACTCTCGCTCACTTAATGTATCCCTAACTTCTCTACCAAACACTTCTGCCGGCCACTACAGCATCCTCTTGTTCATCTACGTTCTCTCTTTTATCTTTACCAGTATCCATACCTGGGAACACTCCGGGTTTGACTCAGAGATTGCCGCGTGAGCACTGCTTCTCCGGTTCCCCGGGTCAAGACCCGAATCCTCCAGGTAGCGGGAGTGGGGTCTTGATAAGCCCCGCTCCCCGCCCATTTTCCTTTTAATGCGTCAGCGGGACCGCCCACTAACATCAGTGGGACGGCCCACTAAAATCAGTGGGACCGCTAACGTCTGCAGTCCCGGCCTTGTCCCGCAAGGGAAGGCTCCGTGTAGCCGGAGCTGAGAAGTTCCCTGGTATGCCAGTATCGCATATCGCAATGGCAAAGCGTCTGGTGACGTTTTGGCAGAAGTTCACCTTAGAGCAAAATGGGCGCTTTCCATGACGTCCTGTCATCCGATTGGAGGATTGGACATAAACCGGTATAAACTTCATGCCAAAATCATGACGTTCTCTGTCCTGATTGGAGGATCAGAGGAGAGGAGGTCACCGGAAGTGCCAGGTTATATCTGATCCTCCAAACGGTTGAGAGCGTCATGATTTTGGCAGAAGTTTGTTCCAGGTTATGTCCGATCCTCCAATCAGGTGACAGGACGTCATGGAAAGCAGCACCATTTTTCTCCTTGATGAAATTCCACCGAAATTATGGCACTTTCGTTGATGTCCTCCACTGGGAAAGTGGATCGGGTGAGAGGACAGAAGTTTGCTGCAGGTTATGTCCACAGAGATCTGGACGAGGATAGAACAGAGAAGATGAAGAACAAGAAGATGCAGAAGCAGAAGTGGTTGGCAGAGAAGATAAGGAAACACTTACAGAGAACGAGAGTCTGAGAGAGTGTGAATAAAAGGGCCCGCAAAGTTTGTATACAAATTCACAGCTGCTTTATCGTCTTCTTTCAGGGGGGGTCTGGCCTTATTGTCCCCTCGAATTACCCCGAATGTCATTCCGAATCAAAAAAGACCACCTGATTTCTTTCAAAACTACTGACCAAGAAACAAAATTTGTTGCCTGAAACCAAAATGCCTCAATAGTGAGGAGTTCAGCAACCCAAACACCCACGCACAGGACGCACTGTGAACACTGCAGAGAGCGGTCAGAACCTCCACTGCTAGACTCGTCTTATAATCGAGCAAATACGGTAATAAGGAGGGAAAAAAATGTTAAAATCATTTTCCACTGATGTCACCATCAGCGAAACTTTACAGTTCCAAAAATGTAAAAAAATAAAAATAAAAGGCCTATATATACAGTATATATATATATATATAAACATTTTTTTTATGAGCAAGTCCTAAAATTAGCTCTATATTTTCAAACAATTCACGCATTGAAGCAGTTAACCCCTTCACGACCTTTGCCGGTTCAGGACCGTCATAACAAGAAGGTCACTAAATGACCTTTGACGGTCCTGAACCGTCAAAAAATTAAATAAGCTTAGAAAGTGATCAAGGATCACTTTCTTCGCTTAAACGGCCTTGCTGCAATGCCTCGATGTCGAGGCATTCAGCAAGGCCGAGATCGGCATCGGGGGCCATGTCTGGCCCCTCCCCGGGGCGTCAACAGCCGCCATACATTGTATGGCGGCGGACGCCCGTTTTAAAAGCGTTTAGGAGGCGATCAACGATCGCCTCCTAAACTTAAATGGTGTCGCTGGAATGCCTCGATCAGGAGGCATCCAGCGACACCAAACACTTACCTTTAGGTGGGCCGGAGAGCGGTCACAGCCGCAGCTACCGTTGATCTTCGCCATCAATAAAGATGGCCGCCGCTCTGTGAAAAAAAACAAACAAGTTTTAAAAGTTCGCTAGATGGTCTCCAGACCCTCTAGAGAACTGGCTCCACTTGCTGGTTGAATACAGGTACTGCATTCAACCATGCAAGTCAATGGAGCCCAGCTTTCTAATCACTATGTGATTAGTAAAATATTAAAAAAAAAAAATAATAAAAAATGGAAAAAAAAATAAAAAAAAATGTGCTAACATTTAAAAATAATTATGCAGTGATGTCACTAGATGAACCATCCAGTACCAGCAAAATGTGTAAAAAATATATAAAAAAAGTATTAAAAAAATAAAACAAATATAAAAAATAAAGTTTATTATTTTGAGCAAGTGCTAAAATTTCTCAAAAATCTCAACAAAGAGTTAAAATAAAAGCACTTCAAATACCCAAGGGGTGTCTAATATAAAAAAAAATGGCTGATGGGGTAAATTGGAGTGGCCTAGATAGGGCATAGGTACAGACTGACCAAAATGGAGAAAAAAAGCGCACTTCCCAAATGTGGCATTTTAAATCTGAAACAACCCGACAAACCCATGCATGTGGGGTATCACTGCACTCAGGAGATGTTCCTGAACACATATTGGGGGGTTGTTTGACAGTGACATATACCAGAACCTGTATATCTATAACTAAAGTACAATTTGTGTGAAAAAAAATTACTATTACAAAGTTTGACAAAGTGTAGTTCTATAATTGGTGCATGGAAAGGGTTAAAATAACAGCATTTGGAATACCCTGGGGTGTCTAGTTTTCAAAAATATATGCTTTGAATGGGTTAAATTGAGTTAACTGGCTTCAAAGATGTTCCAAAGAGGAGATGGAGGCAGACTGACCAGATTTGTTAAAAAAGATTTGGAAATCATAAAACGCTGCTTGTACTTATTGCCCTATAACATACAAAAAACAGCAAAAAAACATAAAAACATTGGGTATTTCTAAACTCAGGACAAGTAGTAGAATCTATTTAGCTAGTTTTTTTAATTGCTTTTTTAGGTGAGTAAAAGATTTTTCAAATAAAAGTCATAAAATGTTGTTTTTTTTCAATTTTTCACCATGTTTTTATTAATTTTTTTATAGTAAATAAGATGATACGATCAAAATAATGGTATCTGAAGAAAGCCCATCTTGTCCTGAAAAAAACAATATATAACTTATGTGGGTACACTAAATTGGTGAGGAGAAAATTACACCTGAACACAAGCACCACAAAAGTGTCAAAACAGCCGCGGTCCCACAGGGTAGAAAACGAAAAATGAGCCCGGTCCTTAAGGGGTTAAAATACTGGCACGTTAAATGCCAAAGGGGTGTCTAAAAAATGTATGATTTGATGAGGTAACTTGAATTGGCCGGGTTCAATGTCTCAATTGAAACAGGAGGAAGGATGACCACATGTCAAATTTCCAATTTGAAGAATGCACACGTCAATGACATCTAAAGAAACCCCTTCTTGTCCTGAAAAAAAGGAGATATTTGTCAGTAAGACAGGCATGTTTTCAATTAGCAACATAAATTACTTTCCCTTTTTTTCCTTTCTTTGTATATTTCCTGAGATTATGCTGGGATTACTATAACCAAAATAATTATACAAATTGGACAGGAAGTACGCATTCTCCTATTGCACCTTGATTACTAAATCCTACAAAAAGCAGTATTTCATTTTTTTCTACAATATTTCACTGTGCGATCATCACCTGTGTTCTGCTGGATGCAGACTTTAAAAGACACCAATAAATGATTTAAATGAACTCTCCGAGAACAAGGGATTGTTAGATAACTGCTATGAAATTTGTTTTCTCTCTTTAGATGACCAGTTAGACTAAAAATTGTTATGTTATTGATTATTATTATTATTTATTGTTTCATATAGCTCCATCATATTCCGTAGTACTATACAATGGATAAACAGGACATAACATGTATATAGCATAATAATTTGACAGAAACAACTGTCAAGGTGAAGAAGGCCCTGCTCAAACGAGTTAACAATCTGTATTAAAGTAAAATGGGAAATAGCTACATTTGGTTGTGATTTTTGGGCTGAAATTCTATTATTTTAAATATGGGATATGATAAGGAAAAAAACAGACCTCTACAAATCTAAAATTTCCCTGCACAGATTTTTCCTTTCAAGTATATGAATCATCATATGTAATATTATTTTCTTGGTTTAGTCTTTAAGTCCCTTTCCAATCCTCAAAATATGGAAATGATAATAATTTTGTCCAATGGGATGCCAGACTTTTATTTATGGGAATTTTATTCTCGTTTTCTTTCTGTTCAACACATGCCAAATTTTAGTATGAGGTGTCACAAGACAATGGGCCTTTGTCTGGACAACTGATACAAGTGCAAATCCAGAAATGGGACTGCTTATTAACAGACCCTATGGCTTACCGCAGCTGCACAGTGGCTTTCTTACACCACTCTCTTAACTCATTTCACCTTCTTAACAATGCATTTTCCATGCATTACGTCGTAACACCTCTGAATAATGGATGGTCATTTGAGGTTTTGGATACCTGTTAAATCGATAGTCTTGGAAAACGACTACAGTAATAATCTGTGTGCCAGACAGGAGTTATATGAAAAAAAGAATGAGCTATGCAATCTCCAAAACATACAGCTAGAAATCTCTTAAAACAAAACTAAAAAAAGTGGAACGAGTGCAAAAAATGATTTATAAAAAAGGTGTATTTTGTGTTATGTATGTGTTTAATAATAACACTTAAAAATACTGTGTAGTTTAAATGATCTACAAAATAAAAGAAGAGGAAACATGTTAACTCTAGACTAGTATATTTATCAAAATTGTCTGATGGCATAGATGTCCTTAATGTGAATTTATCATTTTTGCCGTGATGCAAATGCAGACACTAGTAGGTTGTTGCCACAGAAACTAAAAAACTACTTAAATGTTTCTGTTGTGTGATTTTAGCCTTTCAAAAAAAATGTTTAATCCAAGTAGAACAGCACCTTTGTCTCTCTGAATTTCTTTAGTCCAAACAGGATGCATCATAATGATATTTATAAATCAAAAGTATCATTGCTTCTTAAGTTACAGAAGACTTATGATCCATGTATTCCCCGGATGTCTTCATGACCTTATGTCAGCGATCGCAGTAGCTTGTGTGTAATTGTAGCCTCACCCTCATGTCAGTCCTTCATTTGGCCTATTGGTACTGACAAGGGATACTAATTTGTTAGTCTGATGCAATCTTGTGTGCCAGTAATAAGAGGATACATCTAACACCTGTGGAATTGTGACATTGTTAATAACAATGCTGCAGGTTAGTCTTAAAATTTCTATTTTCTAACCACAATATACAAAAGCACACACCAGGGTTGTTGCGGAAATGACCAATATCTACAACAACAAACTAAGGAATCAATGCATGCCTAACTGCCACATGTTATTAAGAAACACACATCTCAAGTATAAATATTGGAGATGTCTTTATATTATAGTGCAAATTTAACCAAGGTGCACATGGAGCAGTTGCGCCAAGAGTAAAAGGGAGCTCTGAGTCTTCATTCTGTGGTACACTTTCTTGATTTGTAGTATCCTGAGATGTTCCACTGCTGTCATAAACAGTGCTGCCCGTGACATCTGGATTGTTTTATTTAGGTTGACATAAACAATGTTGGGCACAAGAATAGGAGGTCCTTTTGTATAAATGCTCCAGGGCCCCAAGCTCCATTATTACTTCAAAGTACTTCAAAGTCCTATCTAATCCTAGCATGGCTATATTGCTTGCCATGGTACCACATTAAGACCTCTGTATGGTCGAAGGGATTGAATTCCATAAGTATGTCAAAGCTGGAAAAACCCACTTCCACACGTATGACACTATTTTACACCTCTGATGTGCACCCACCGCCTTCCTTTTTTATTCTGGTTCAGGGTTACATTCAGGGTTACAGGTGATGATATGAAGAAAAATATAAGGGAGAAATCGACACAAATGGCTTCTAGAAATAAACTCCTATTTATACTTTAAAGATTCTATTTGCTTTTGGTTTAATTGAGGGCTTCAATTACAACTAATTTCTTAAATAAACACTGTAAACAGCCTAATTGGCTTGTATACTATTTTATTACACTTAAGTACGCACTTTGTTATTTCAGATCAGGCTTTATAGGAGTTAGTAGTAAAATAACTGGTTAAATATTTTGCCGGACCTGTTCTCCCTTGTGTAAATGCAGATTCTCTCTTTTCTGTAATTATGTGGTCCTGTGTAGAGACGATGTAAGTGCAGGCAAGGAAGGTGGTCATTCTTCGTTGACTACACAAACAACTATGACAACATTTGGAACAAACATCATTTACATCATTTCCTTTGATATTGTATATCTTATTTGTGGACACTTTTCTTTGCAGTTTAAATGCATTAATCTGAAGTTTTAAAATGCCAACATACCAAGTATATTAACCCGCTAAGGACTGAGCAGTATTTTTTCTTTTTGTACCCTTTGTGACCGAGGCTGTTTTAACATTTTCGCAGTGCTTGTGTTTAGCTGTAATTTTCTTCTCTCTCCTTTGGTGTACCCACAGACAATATATATATATCAGTTTTTTTCAGAACAAGAAGGACATTATTTTGATCATATCATCTAATTTACTATAAAAAATAAAATATGGTGAAAAATTGAGAGAGCACTTTTCATAACTTATTTTACTAATCTACACAACATAATGAAAAAAACAGCTAAATAGATTCTAACATTTGTCCTGAGTTTAGAAATACCTATTTTTTTTTGCAAGTTATAGGACAATAAGTAGCTTATTGTTTTTTAAACCTTAGGCTTTTTTCAAATTCCTGCTCCTATGTCTTATTTGGGACATCTCTGAAGCCGGCCAATTCAATTTACCCCCATCAAACCATATATGTTTAAAAATTAGACACCCCAGGGTATTTCAAATGCTGGTATTTTAACCCTTTCCATGCACTAATTGTACCACCAATTTGTAGAAGTAATTTGTCTTGGGTTTTTTTTTACACGAATTGTTCTTCAGGTATAAATTTACAGCTTCTGGTATATGTCACTTCCAAACACCACAAGATGTGTTCAGCAACATGTTCTGAGTACAATGATACCACATATCCATGGGTTTGTCAGGTTCTCAACTTTGGAAACTGTTTCCCAGCTTTGTGTTTTAGTGGATAGACTAAGTAAACAAGGCTGTGATATTTTGTTAAGATAACACAAGCATGGCTGATTCTATCAATAACTTATTGATAGCAAAGATGACTCAGACAAGCCATTTGTGGACGACACTGAAGCGTCACGGGAGGCTAGTGACTCCTCTGCTATTGATTTACTATTATTTATTATCACATAGACACTAAGTCACATATACACACACTCTTATCTGCACAAAAAAAGGAAGCCTTGGGAGCCATGTTGATTTCAGATTTTATAATATATTTATATTTTAATAAACATACAGTCATTACCAGAAATGAGCAGTCTTAGAAAATTAACCCCCTCATTACCAGACATGAGAAGTCTCAGAGAATGAATCCCCTTCATTACCAGACATGAGCAGTCTGACATTTTGCGTCAGTACATTGCACATATGAATGCAAAAGGTGTTTCAAGGGCTAAAGCAGATGAAACTTTATCTGCCATATCCTTTAGCAAAACCAAGGGGATAGTAGACCATACAAATAACTTTATTGCGCTAAAGATTATTAAAGACTGGAGGAGATGTAAGAAAGCTGTCATAGGAGGCAACCAATCAACAAGGAAATACTTTTGCAGTTGCTGGAAGAGATATAAAGCATTTGCATAAATAGATACAATATTTAGGACAACTCTCTCTCTCTTGCATTTCACAGAGCCCTTAGGATAAGAGAGCTGGTGGCCCCTCCAAGAGGGTAGCCGGGTCGGTGCATTTGTACAAATACATGCTGTATCCCCAGGTCAAAAGCTGAACAGGAAGAGCACAGGAGATGGATCACCCTGAAAGCAACTTCAAGTGTAGCATGTCCAGTCTCCATGGTATGGGTTTACTCTTATTAATTGAGATGAGCCCTGAGAAAGGCATTATAATACAGCAGTTAGACCCCAAGCACCTCTAAACTTGGTTTACAATAGATGAAACAACACCAGAAGGAAGCCCAGGGAATGAATTCAATGTCTGGGCATATTATGCTCCACTTCTTATAGGAGATCCAGAAGACCCTTCAGTTAACTTAGGCACTAAGATAGCGGTTTTCCTTAATGGAATGGTCATGCTATTTCTCCTAGTTTTCCTAAGGAGGTGCTGATTGTTAGACACTTCTTCATCCACTGAGCCGATAGGAGGACTTCAGCTAGATCTTATGGGAGACACCTGGGAGTCCCACGGGAACACATTGGAATTCACTGCCTTAGAAAGTGATTGATGGCTGCCTAGCATGTAAGACCGTGCTGAGTCCAACAGGACCATGTTACATCTAGTAAACCAGGTGACCAAAAAGGTATTTTACTACAGTCTTTTAATTTAGAGAGGAAGTCATAGCCTTTTACTCAGAAATCAGCGAAGCAAACTGAGTGGCATGTCAGGTTGGAATACATGCATGTACTGGCATTGGGAACCCATACATTTTCCCTAGTGACTCAGAGTTAGGCTTATTTGATGCTTAAAGGCCAGTTAACCAAATGTAATGAGGGATCTCACACATACACTACTGTTTAAAAATTTGGGGTCATTTAACAATGTCCTTGTTTTTAAAGGAAACGCAAATTTAGTGAAATAAAATAACATGAAATGGATGAGAAATACAGCATTGACATTGTTAATGTTATAAATGACTATTGTAGCTGGAAGCGGCAGATTTTTAATGGAATATCTTCATAGGCGTACAGAGGCCCTTCGTCCTGTGTTCCAATGGCATGTTGTGTTTGCCATAATCCAAGTATATATATATATATATATATATATATACACAGGATATTATAAATAGCTTATACACACATACATACATCTGTGTGTAGCTGGAATATTCAGGCTCATGCCATTCCAATCCTACGCTGTGGTTAAATCTTTATCTAACAGAATGAACATGCAAATGGGGGACCCCGTTTAAATGGGTAAAGAATCAAAAAGTGACAAACCTTGTGTCAATATTTGCATGTCTCCTCCTAGCAAGCGTTGAAAGTTCCTGGCAAGCACTGGAAATTTTGGACTTCTACAGATTCAGAGCATAATAGTTTGACTTGCCCATGTTGGCATAGGTATATTTAGTTGTAGACTGTCTTTTATTATATAATATATATATATAAATATATATATACGGTATATATGACCACAATACAACAATTTTCTCCAGAATACCCTGAAGCACAAGCGGTTAAAACTTAACATAGAGGCTGCAATTTAAATGCTAATATGCATTCCAGTGAATAGGTCTGAAGAAAACAATAGCTTTTAAAGTGAATTATTTGCACTGCTGCCAGCGTCAAACAACTCAAGGTCATTTTCACTTGTTAGTTGTATGTTTTTGTGTTTAACAACTCCATATTTTTGCTATGTGGCCTTTCATAATGTAGAAGATATTATGATGAAAGATTTTTATATTTAACATTTTCACTATAAAGCTTCCTTCTCGTTTGATCATGTATGTAAGATATATTCATCAAATGTCTTGATATCGAAAATTAGCCTGAAATAATAATAATAAATACAAATAAAAGTTGCTGGGACATTTGTATACCCCTTCCCCTACTTAACAATGCCACAAAAGTGGTTGGCAATCAGGTAAGTAAATGGCAATGTCTTCACAACTTACTTGGAATTAACCACTATAATTGCTCATAAACAAATGTATACGCAAAATGTTATTTACTTCTAATTTTGTTATCATATGTCATTTGAAGGACTGTCTGCCCAAAGCCTAGCCAAGGCGTCCGTTGTATAGTATCTTGACAGTTCTCAGAGCTATCAATTTTAAATAACTATCCGACTGTTCTAACGTCTTCAAAACATGTTGCCACATACGGAACTTTACATTGTCCAAACCCGTCTTCTGGTTCCAAGTGTCACTGCACATTAATGCTACGGAAAAATATCATATAAAAAATGATATTTAAATATCAGATGATAAATATCATATATCACTAAAGCCACTTTGTGAAGCGTCCCTGTCGGAACAGTTAGACTTAGACTTCTTCCAAACTAACACACTGTAGTAAAGCAAGGGGTGGTATTTATTTTTGTCGCTCTAATCACTGTTTGGACATTGCCAGCATTGGTATCATCTGACGGCGTGACTTGCTGTACTTTCCCTGACTGCCTGCTCTTTAGAGCTGCTGGAACACACAGACCGAGAGGGAGAGGCACAACCCACTGCCTTTATTCGACTAAATGAACTAAGAGACTTGCGATCAATAACACAGACTAAAGCAAGCTCTTTGGGAATAACTCTGGTAACATCAGGGGATGGAATACTCGTCGGCAAGCCGGAAGAACCCTTAGAAGGACACAGCCTTACACGCTCAGTCGACTGAACTGTTCTGACAGCTCCATTCACCTGCGGTTATTACAGCTCTGTTGGAAACACGGATATTGCAGAGACACGAAGGGGCATCATCCATATCTTTCAGGTTGCTTGGAAATCAAATATCTCCTAGGAGCAAAAGAGAATAAACCATAAAATGTTTGTAAATCCTGATCTGAAATTTCTACGTTTAAAGTTGTTGTTCTGTGACATTTTGTATACTTATTGTATAGTTTTGGTGGGATAACAGACTTGTTTTTGTTTGGGAAAACTTTTGCGCTGTTTCCTTTATAATAGTTTATGGATCATTGGACTCTTTGCGGCCCTTTGTATGTTGAATGCCCCCTTTTCACACAGGAGTTGAATGTCATGTATTTAGTGATTTGCACTTCAGTTAGAAAATGTAATCTCTTCTACTCCCACAGTCTTAACAGAAGAAAGACAACTGGAAAAAAACCCACACATTTTTACCATCTGTCTCTAATTCTGTTTCAGAAATGTTAACATTGCAAAAAATGCAAGGACGGAACAGCTCTGCAGATGTACAGTAACCGACACTCAACGTTAGCTGGCAGCCTCGCTCTCCGGACACCTTCAACTTTACTTTTCAAACAAAATTCAAAAACAAAACTTGGCTCCATTTATGAATATCGGAGACATTAAAATGTTGAGTTTTTTTTGTTTTGGGAAAAAAAGGAATGCGTCAAACGTTTGTTCTGTGCAGAGGTACATATGATTTCTGTTGTTTTTTCTTACAATAAGTAAGAGAGCCTTCTTCTAGTCTTTCCTCCTATTGACTCCACTCCACCTCCTTCTTCTGCTTCGCCTTGTCCTCAGCTGTGGATTGGTCACTCTCTGTCAGTCTTGGTTAACTCCGAGCTCTGCACTGGAGACCTGCGTTTCTCTTTGCATGAATATGTAATGGGCTGCTTGAGATTAGGGGGAAGTGGCAGCTCCACCTCCCCCATCAGATGCAGGACCAGATTAGTTGTGGAGATGGAACACAACAGACAGTACTGGCAGCATGACAATTACCAGCTTTGCTGTGGCTCTTATTTTTGGGAGCATCCCTATAGTGTACTGCTTCGACAAGCCTTCAAGTACGTCTATTTACCATCACCAGCCCTTACGGCCACCGCTTGCCTCTGTCCAGCACCAGCAGACCCACCACTCTCATCGCCCTTACCACCACCACCACCATACAGGTTGCCCTAAGTACACTGGAAAATGGGGCTCGGTTGGAGACTTTGTAAATGTGACAGAGTTTGGCGCGAACTGTTTAAACTGGGTGGAAGTGCCCACTTACTTGGAGAGAACGCCGGGCAAAGGCTTAGGAAACCACAACTTCTGCAGGAACCCGGATGGGAGGAGTAAGCCGTGGTGCTTCTTCAGGAACAGCCATGGGAGGGTCGACTGGGGCTACTGTGACTGCAAGCAAGGTGAGTGACCTCAATCCAGGTTTGTCTATAACGACCATTTGCAAGCTGAATTTATCCATATTTACCAAAAAAGTAGTTTCCTAGCTCATCAAAACACACTTGAACTTTTATTGCTACGTAACGCTACAATAAAAGAAAAAGAACATAAAAAGTTGAGGGCTACCTGAATCCTTAAAGTAAATGCAAAAACGATGATACTCCGAAAGGCAGGTCAGACACATTTGTGAAACATATTGAGTCGCCTTGAGGCACCGTTGAGAAGCTACATTCCTGTTATTATTGAAGAATAAAATCTGCAAACAGGGAAGAAAGCATTTTGACTAATTCTAACAGATCACTGCCGCTTCGCCTCGGGCAAGTTTACAACAAAGTTATTTATTTAACGTGTAACGTGTTCAATGATACATTGTCACAGCTTATACTGAACATATTGTTATTACAAATAATGAGCGATCCCGGCTGTTAGGTAAGTATGTTTTCTCGATTTAACATAAAATAACTCTCTGGATGTAATGCAAGGTAGATGAATGGAACAGCCTCCCTGCAGAAGTGGTAGAAGCTAATACAGTGAGGGGATTTAACCATGCATGCGATAGAAATATGGCAATCCTGAATCTAAGACAAGAGCACGGACCGATTAAGGTGCGAGTTCTTACATGTGTATGTTTTGGAAAGTTTTACAGCTTGGTACGTAAAGACTACGGGAAATAGTACTTTGTATTCACACCAGGTAAATAAGCACAACTTATTCTATGGGTATAATATCCCTTTAAATGCTTAGGTATCTAATTAGCATGTCGTCTGGTGCGTGGCAAGTTTCCAGACACAATAACGTGTTATGATGTAACTGTGCCAATAAGGGCGCTAAACCCAAGATAAGGAGTGCAAATATTTATGCTATGGGGGGAACAAAAACGCTTTAGAGCGTAGTAATAAGCCTTGGATATCAAGTGCTAACACCTAGACTTAGCCAAGGCTTAGTACTACGCTCCGCACATGTCCATCCTAGATAAAAGTGCAAAACATTACATTAGAGTGTAAGCCTTTAAGTATCTAGTTGTGTACATTAGATAATGGGTGATCTATGTTAAAGTGCTAGAGTGATATTAAATAACTCAAAACGGGGAGTGCTAAACACAAGGTGAACATGCTTACTCTTATATGATGGAGTGCTAAACCCAACATGAAAGTGTTTTCCCTGAGAGAGGGAGTGCTAAACACAGTGTTAAAGTGTTTTCCCTTAGATGCTAAAAGATGAAAGTGGTTGGCCTTAGATGAGGGGTGCTAAATGCGACATGGAAATGGAGTGATAAACACCAGATGAAAGTGGTTTGCCTTAGATGAGGGGTGCTAAATGCGACATGGAAATGGAGTGATAAACACCAGATGAAAATGTTGACACTTAGATTAGGAGTTGTGAACCCGGGATGGATATCCCGAGGGGTGGGAAATAGAAACAGAGTCCCAGACAAGAGTTTACAAACCTTTTAGATAAGGAATTCCCTCCCTGAACTGCCGCTTCATAGAAATACCTCTGGAATAATGGCTGATGAGCCATAAAGCCGAACAAAAGAAAAAAGGGAATAGGGATTGTCCAGCCTTATACATCAGCTGTGATGTCTCGGCATTATTCAACAGAACCATTCCTTACTGCAAGCCCTTGTCTGCAGATCTAAAACATACTATTGCCTTTATATATATATATATTTCTTTATTTTTCTGCAATAATGACATTGCATTGGCATCAAATTCATAGTATATAGAAAAATAGAAAACATTTATAAGTAAGTCTAATTGTTATACTATATACTGCTTGTTATGTCCTGTCTACTCATTGTACAGCGCCACATAATATGATGGCCTATTAAACAATAAATAATAATAATCTTTATTATTATTATTAAGGACATGCATCGTTTTTTTATGATTTGCGTGAAATAAGTTATTTTCAATGATTTTTCCATGTTACCATTAAAATGCCTGTGCTATTAGTTATTGAGTTATTATTGGTTAGAATTTTTTTTCACGGTGGAATTTTGAATAAGTTATCATTATCTGTTCTTTTACTTTGCAATATAAGGAAGATTTATCTCACTGGGAGGGTAGTAGATAAGTGGAACAGCCTTCCAGCAGAAATGGTAGAGGTTAGCATAGCAGGGGAATTCAAACTGGCATAAGAAGAAACCAAGGTTTGAGTGTTTACAGCCGTCAAATTCTATGTTTCCATGCTTTTATTTATATTATGAATTTCCGTTTCTCATCATTATTTATTGCTTTATATAGTGCCATCAGACCCTGCATCACGTATAATTAGCTGGGGGCATAATGATTAACACAAATTTCCACTTTGTAGAAAAGCTTAGAGGTCACTATTTAATGAATCAAATAACTCCCAAAAGAACAAACTTACGCAAAAGTATCTTTCTACATAGCAGACTTTACTGCAGTTAGGTATACAGAATGCCAGGTGTTAACAGGAAGAAGAAGCCTAGAAGTAATGGTAATTATATCATCAGCGTCAACAGAGGTGCAAGAGACAAAGTTACTTTTAACCTTAAGTGGATACACAAAACCAGTTACACAAAGTTATGCGTCGGAGAAATATGTCTATAAACTGAAATGGAAGATTAAAATAATTCCACCATCTGGTAGTTTTTTGGCCGGCACACACCTAAAGTGTTGCTAATGTGTAGCTGGAGCCCAGAGTCTGTCTTGGATAGTCACAAGTCTACAATACGGGAGGATCAAAGATGAAGGAGGAAGAACTGCGTTGTTATTTCTTATGAGATAAACCATATGTGTTTAAAAGGGTATTTTTAGGTATTTTTTGGGGTGTGTGTGGGGAATTAATGTGTATATTTTAGTAGACCTGAAAGGTTCGGCCCAAAGTGTGAATTCATGAACCAGATCATGTAAGAACCTACCAGCGCCCTTGATGTATACAAGCAAAGAGCAGAAATAAAATCAAGAGATGTTAAACAAGAAAAAAACAGTCCATGTGGACTGATCATAAGCATGTGCTGCATGGGAGCTGTGTTGGCTTATTCATTGTAGTGAATATATTTTCAATATTTTTATAATTTTTTATATATAAATATATTTTTTTAAATATATAAATAATATAAAATAATAATATATGTATATTAAATTAATTTATATGTCTATAGCTTATCGTTAGAGAATATGTATGGTTCTATAAATGCGTTTCTACCTCTTAATTTATGGCAGTCTCATTTAGCTCAATTACTGTGACGAGTTACAGATCTGGCTGAGACAGACTAGCATTGTGTCGATATACAACACAGTATACACAAATTTGTATTAAGGCTCACCAAAAATGGCTTAACCCTTTAAAAGGCAACCTGACATTTAACCGAAGAAGGGAAGGAGTGGAACACTAACATTGGCATTTATTTACGTCTAATTAAAATAATTACTAACCTCTCTGGACCAACAACTTAATGCAAACCATCCATCACGTGTAATTTGTATTAATATATTTAATCTGTAGGTAGGGATCAAGGATGGTATCCAAGATGATTAAACATTATTTTTGTTAGTTTGATAATTATTTTAACTTTTCTGTACATTTTTAACAATGTGTCAGTACTAGAAAAAGCCGAGAAAGAACACAATCATTTATAGTTATGTATAGTTAGTTAACTTGTATACACACATATAGAGATTACCCCGGAGGACTGTTGCCTGAGAGGTAAAGCGGACTTGTTTGAACTTCTTCGCTGTCAGCTAAGATTGCACAAGTGAAATATAAAAAAGCACAGAAGCGTTTGGATGGAAATCAACCCCCCGAAGCACGGCGTAAGCTCTTTATATGGTATGCAAAATATTCGGCATCCTTTCGATGGATATTACTTTTGCTCAAGTGCCATATCTCAAATTTTCAAGTCAATGGAATTATTTAGTTTAAAAAATCCAGTAAGTGGCATTGAGCAAGAGCCCGCACGATAACTCACCAGAGGGTGAGTTATCGGGATGACGTGTCAAGGTTTGCCTTTTTTTATGTTCTTCGGTATAAAAAAAGAATTTGCAGTATCGCTTATTGTATCGTAATCTCTCGCCAGGAGGTGCGAGTTGTTTCTATTGTGATATGTCTTTGTGACGTACAGTAATTATATTCTCTCTCACTATTGTCATGCTGTTCATTCATTTGATTAAAGGAATTGCTATGTGCCTTTTCATGCCAACAAGTATCCAGGGGTTGTCATTCATTAACATCAGTTATGATCCAAGCAAACTGTGTGAATGCTATGTACTGGCATGGCGGGATCATTATTATTATTAATATCTTTTATTTATATAGCGCCAAAAATGTACGCATCGCTTCTTACAACACATATATTCAAGGGGTATGACAAGAAAGGAATTGACTAAGGTAAACCAATATATTAGATACAAAGGGCCCATAATTAAATAATTTTTGCTAAAATGCTGAACAGTTAAGGAAAAGATGTGTTTCTAGATTGTACGCTAGGCTGAACAGGATCCTCCTTACCTTTTAATAAGTACAAATTGTTATGTGACGCACTGCTTATGTCATGTTTGCCCATTGTATAGGACTTGGGAGTAGGATGGACCCATAAATAATAATAGTTGATAGAATAAGTTGATGGCCAAGAGGTTGATCTCTGGTGAATACGCTATGAAGAACGCGTCTGATCTCTTTTTTATTCATTCATTTGTGTTGATGGGCTAACGCAGTACGCCTGCTAGTAATGAAACCGCAACAAGCAGACTCTTTTAATGCTACAGGATTACCAATGTCTTGTAATTGCAACCGAATGAGTGACAAAGGAAACACTCAAGCGAACGCCGAGCCTGCTCTGTCTCATCCACTGAAAATGGTTATTAGGATCCGTGTAAGGACTGCATGAATAATCCGGGAGAGATAGTCCCAGGCTGTGAGCTCCGCAAAACCATTACCGAGCCGTCTGTAATTTAAAATATAGCTAGCTACAAATGAAAAATTGAGGAAATGACCCAGGGAACTTCTACCATCGACCAAACCTGAATACTATTATATTATGTTATTATTATTATTATTTTTATTATTATATTTTATTTATACAGTGGCAGCATATTGCATAGTGTTATCACAAAAAATTACATTAAAATTAACAATATGCAAAATGAATAACATGAACAAATGTAAGATGCACGAGTAAACAAACAGAAAGGTCTATAATATATGTGGTATCCAACACTGGAAAAAAGTGATGAATATTGTTGTGTCCTTTGGTGTTGTACATGCTTGTATCTGGATTTAAGGGTTGACTTACATTTTTCGTTATTTACACAGAAAACATTTTTGCCGTTTAATTCTAAAAAACAAAATCTTTCCCAATATCCCCGTTTTCTAATAGTAATATTTCACATAACCACCAGAATTCCTAGAGTAAGGCAGCATTTTTCTGTACTTTCCTTTTTTTTGTTAAAAGATGTTTTGGACATGGCTGGATAGTCCTCACCGAACATGTTTTCTGCCAGATGGGTTGTGGGCAGCTTTATTACAGGGACCGCCATGTTGGATTTGCCCCCTGAGCTGAATATTGACAGTCTCCCCCTGTATATGCAGATCTACAGCTATTATCAATCACAATGCAAACTCCGCTAACAGACAGTCTAGCAACCCATGTTGGTAAAATAAAAATACACAATCCTTGCATACAGGACTGTGATGGTTTGTGACTGCAGTGTAGGGTGACCACGTCGGCCATGTTTTCCAGGATACATATCATTTTTACATCATATTGCTGACCAGCCCAGATAAAATGCCGCTCTGAAGTATGGGGGATGTAAAACTGACCAATTGGTTCCCTTCCATAAATGTATACATCCCCCATACTGCAGGGCAACATTTTAATTGGGCTGGTCAGCCATGTGTAAACGTTATATGTGTCCTGGAAAACATGGCCGATCTGGTCACCCTAGGGCATTGGCACTCTGCGTCCCATTAAATCATATTAAATCTTACTAAAAACCCAAAATGTAATATTTCATTTAATACATATTAAAGCAGGGCTACTAAGTATTGTTAAAACACGTGTGAGACCGTTTTATTACAAACAGAAACGAAAAACATTACTGTGCTCTAGACTGCCCAACGGTGTGTTTATCTTGCAATTCTATAGCGTTTAAAGGTGCGCTACACAGTTTATGTAGCTTTTTGTTTTTTCAGGTGTTTAATGTAAAGGAGTAGTTCACATTTTGGCTAATGCTACCCCTGCTAATGGCATTTCCTCCGCTTAAGTGATTATTTAGCAACCGCAGAAACTTAGCTGTAATTTTCACATTGTTTTTGTGTGGGACATCTGTATTCTGGTAACTGCTAATCTAATGCCATAAAGACCCGTTGCCTTCCAGACCCTGGGAATACATGGATTTATGTTATTGTAGACGGTGCTTTCGTTGACCTGATTGAATGAGTTGTGTTTGACATTAAATAGTGTTATATCTTTAGGACGAAATATTTCCCAGACTTTTGCAGTCAACTTGGCCATGCTGATGGAGCGCCTGTCAATTATTAATTGACTATATTTAATTATGTCTGGCTAGAATTCCCTAGCCGATCTGACATTCAGTAACAAAAATGAAAAGAAACATAGAAGTATATTCTGGAAAAAAATAATTGGAGGCTTAAAATTAATTTATAAATGTTTAGTGTGCAGTGACACAGGGGTTAAAATAATTATTAATTAGTTTAATTAAACATGCAAATTTAAAAGCAACTTTAATTATTTTAATTCAATTTGACCTAGATTTTGTTGTGTTATTATTGTGTTATTATGATTTAAAAGTCAATAGATATACGTTAAGTTAACACAAAATGATAACTGGTGTATGGTGATCGACTAATTGATCGCTAATGTTTGTAATTAATATTGACTAATACATGAGATTTTGAATCTGTAAGTGATCACCGTCATATATATGGGTTAATGTATTTTCTCGTTTCTAAGAATTACTTAATATTTGTCTAGACTGTCGTCAAGGAAGGGGCACATTTACACTCACAGCTAATCATTTTCGTCAGGGATATAAACAGTTTGATGTCAGTGTTGGAGGCTCGGAACTTCCTTCTTTAAGTTACATTAAAATAAACCAATCTATAGTATCATTATATATTAATATATATGAAAATCATATGGATTTTAGCCATTCCAAAAAAATAGGACAATAAAATAAATATATTGGTTTATATTTCTTTAGATATATGGGTTGTATTTATGTTCTCACAAAAAATACAGTGGGGAAAAAATTCTTTCCCCTCGTTCTATTTTATTCTTACTCTATAAAGGGATCCATAGATGAAGGTGGGATGGTTAAAATAATGGACCTTAAAATGAAAATAAAATGGGATGTAATAATCTGTTGGGGTACAATAAAGGATGATATAGCAAAAATGTCAAAATAGTTTTATTATAGGTTTATTATAGCCCTAGTCATAGAGATGGAGTCAGATTAGGTACATCACCATCTGAAGACCCAAATAAGTATCATGATGGACACCACAAGGACCAAGTCATGACCTGATTGCCCAGCTGTAATAATTGATACCCATTTTATTGCAGGTTTTAAATTTAAATTGTAGCAGTAGGAACCTGCCTAAATAGTTTGATGTTGATAGGGTCAAACCAAGCAAAATCCGTAAAATTACATTAAGAAGCCAATGGCGTTCTCAAGTTGTTTATAAAAAAAAACCTCAACGTCTTTTCTTATGCCGTCTATGATTGCTCCTTTGGAAAGGACAGACACCTTGCTTATAATGAAAACCAAAGCTGTATTTTATGCAGAGGAGCAGCTTCAGAAAGTTAAAAAAAAAAAAAAAGTTAAACTAGAAAACAAATTTCTTATAGCTAAACACTTCCAGATGCCAAGAGCTACTTTTACTTTTTACTAGGATGTAGAAACTTTAAAGAGTAAAGCACTAAGAGACTGTCCTTGAACCATCACAATTATTTCCTTTATGACTCATGCATTTTATAATACAAAATTTGGACTGAAAAATGTTTTGCCGGAATAAAAATAGTAACCTAGCAGACAGTTGAAATGAGTTTAAATGTTTCATCTCATCATGTTAAAGTTGATCTTTACCTGCCCTGCTGGAATTTAACACTTTTGTAACACAGATTCAGCATTAGAAAAGCATTCCTGGCACTCTGGAACACCCAAAACATGCCTAAAAATAATTCTTTAATTATACAAAATTTTGCCTCATTCATAAATCTTGACAGGAACACCTAATTGTCATGTGACACAAAAAAATGCAGTGATAGGTTGCTAGTATACAAACTGATATGCGTGATATGTGTGTAGTATGTGGTCATATTTCCCCAGCGGATACACACGTGATTTGTGATTTTGAGGCCGTTAATTTTAACGTGTTAGGGCCAATTTTCATCCCCTGTTTCTAGGGGGGGTGCAATTAATGGTATATATATATATATATATATATAT
>VKOC01018466.1:0-60365 GCA_009364415.1 Spea multiplicata | reverse complement strand
ATAATGTCTCAGGATACTGTTCCATCCCAGGATGCCTTTATGGCCTGGTTAGGGGCAAAGTCTTTTAACTCAGTGGAATCCTTTTTCTCTAAAATGTCTGCCAATTTGCCCCAAGGGCAGCCTCCTGCTCACTCCAGACCTGAGGCAATACCATCGGAGTCAGAATCTGAGAACTTTGAAGGAGAGGCGTCCGGCTCCAATCGGCCTTGGAAGGGCAGTAGTGTTTCAGTCGGCAAGGGTAAGGTACCTGCCAAACGCCCAAAACCCTCTGACACTCCTTTGCATGACCCATTATCTATAGTGGACATATGGCACGCGGATTCATCTAGTGAATCAGAGGCTTCAGCAAATCTGGTCTTGCCCAGAGATTTTGACTCACACTTCGTCCGTGAGTATTTGGTGGATGAGCCCCACGTAGATGATCCCAGGTTGGCGAAATTGGGCCCTAAAGACCTAGGTGCAGCCACTTACTGTTTGGAGACACATTTGTCAAGGAATTAAACCGCCACGTATCCTTGATGACATCATGGAATAGGGCCAAACTGTCAATGAGGAAGGTCTTTTAGACTGACCTTCGTTTTTCTGGGAGGGCTGGTCGACTGCCGGGCTGCCAGCCGTTCATCCCTAGGCTCCCGGTACTTCCCTCAGAACCAGAGGCACTACAGGACTCCGTTCCAACAGAGGGCCTTCAACCCACGCGGAGACGGTAGAGGCGCTTCTGGATTTCCCAGGGGACGCTCCGTTTTCGGTAAGTCCGAATGCTTCTTGTCCTTCGTTTCCTTCCTCGGGGTTGCGGGCCATATATCATCTTTTTCCACGACTGGGTGTGGATTTTGTCGGACCCTTGGATCCCCCTAACGGTACAGGTTTTCCAGATAGTTTTTCAGCTCTTCCCCCTTTCAAGTACGCTGACCGCCCACATCTCAGAGGGCTTTACCGATCAGGCCTTAATGGTAGCAGAACTCCGCACCTTACGCGACAAGGGGGCTATTCAGCGGGCAAAAGGATCTATCGGTTTCCTCAGCTCCTTTTTCCTAGTACGCTAATGCACCGGGGACTTCCGCCCAGTGATCAATCTACGGGCTCTCAATGCTTTCGTTTATCGCCACTTCAAAATGGTAGGGATCCGTCTCTTCTGAGACCTTTGGTTGGAAGGCGATTGGTTTACATGGACCTCTCGGACGCTTTTTCTCCGTCCCAATTCACCCAGATTCCAGGCGATTTCTTCAGTTTCGCTGGGGCAGGCAGGTATGGCAGTTAAAGGCCCTTCCCTTTGGCCTAAGTTCAGCTCCTTGGTGCCTTACAAAGCTCCTGAAGCCGGTCATGGCTCTCTTCAGGTCCAGGGGTATCAGGTGTATAGTCTATCTAGACGACATTCTACCCTTCTCTAGCTGCCGGGAGACCCTGCTTCCCCAGACCGATTTCGTGGTGCAGACCCTTCACCAACTCGGGTTTCTAGTCAATTCTCTCAAATCCGAACTAGTCCCAAGCACCCCCCGTGGCATGCTCAGCTGTGGTTTCCAGCCCTGCTGCAGTTATCTGCCCAGGATCCTCTGGAGATCCCATCTCTGTACTTTCCCCTGACGGGCCCGGAGGTCCAGGTTCATGCGCTCATCCTGGAAAGACATCTCCTCCTGGTCGTATGGACGATTTCAGGGGACCCCGAACGGTCTCGGGCCTATTGGAGGCGGCCCAGTCCTTGCTCCGCAAATCTTGAGCTCCAGGTACCAGTATGTCATACCGGACGGCTTGGCGAGGCTGGGCTCCTTGGAGTTTGTGACGGCACATGGATCCCCTTGGCTCCCTTAGTCTGCCACCTTTTGCGTAGTATTCGTTTATCCTGTCCTTCGGCGCCGCGCTATGGTTCTCTGTGGGAAGTAGCTGTCGTGTTAGATTTCCTTCGGGATGGCCAGACAACGATTCGCTCTCCCTCCGACAGTTGTCGGCGAAACTTTTCCCTTCTGTTGTATCTCTTATGCTTTCATAGGGTTTCGGATGTTAGCGCTTTGGATGCTCATGCTGTCTCTATTCTCCCCTGAGTTGTTCTCGTCTGTATCCTAGCCGTTTTTTCTAGACGACCCAAAAATGTGTCGCCGGGTGTGTCAGGACTTTCTGTCACGCACGACGTCGATACGTGCGGTCTTGACATCTCAACTCCTCCTCTCCTTTGTGAAACCTTTCAAGGCTGTTTTTCTTCTCCTACAAGAGCACCGGTGCTTTTTCCGTCAGGGGGGCTGCGGCCTCCTGTGCCCTTCGGGCTGGTGGAGCTTTAGTGGCTATTCTGCGAGCGGCGGATTGGTCCCGTGCTTCCACCTTTCGGGCATGTTATTTTCGCCCGGTTTCTTCAGGGGCAATGGCGTTGGTTTCCGGCGTTAAAAATGCAAAATACGAAGCCTCCTGTCTTGCCTTAAAATTTGAAATTATTCTAGCCTTGGTGCCCGAATAATTATAATTTTAATAAAGACAGGAGGCGAGTATTTTCCCTCCCTGCCCTCCCGATGGTTAGGTGTACACTCTGGGTAAGTAAGCCTGGTTTGAATTCGTTTTGTGTTTTCTTGGGGTTTTGTCTGCTCCGTTGCGTTTGATGTTTTGTGATGACTGTCAGTGATGCTCGTTCTACTGTGTTTTCCCATGTTTGTGAAGAATTTGGTTCTGTTATGTCTCTCTCTTTGTTTCAGCTTGATACCATCTCCGTGTCCGTGTCCCAGTTGGAGTGCATTGTCGCCTTGCTCTTGACTTTGGTTCCAGTTCGAGCCCCTGTTCTGAGTGTTGGGTTCGGTTTTACGTTGCTAGATGGTTTGCTGCGTTCTTCAGTTCCGGTTCACAGCGGACGAAAGAGGAAGAGGAAGATAGTTAAGGGGTTTATATACCACCTATGTACTGTTTCTATTGGTTGTTTTCACTTGTGTTATTAACTCTTTCTTTGCTGCTGTTGGTGAGAGTAAAGGAAGATATGCAAAATACTCGCCTCCTGTCTTTATTAAAATTATAATTATTCGGGCACCAAGGCTAGAATAATTTCAAATTATACCACACGGGTTCCAATGATCATCAATTCAATATGTAGGTTGTATATGTAGGTTGTATATTGTTTGTGAGTGCATAATACACCACACACTTAATATTGTTTAGACATATTGCACTATTATCATATTGTTTTTTTCCCTGTATGTACTTGCGCCCCAACGATTTACATATTGATCTATCTACACTTTGAGGAAGAGTCTTTATGGGCTGCGGCAGTCATCTGGGAAGTATTAAGTTTTTGATTATATTTTCACATTCACTAAGGAGCACGAGAATTTAATTTTTCACTGTAAACTCTTGTAACCTATGGTGACCTCCACCTCACTCACACTCCCAGATCTGATGACAGGAAGGGTGGTGGGGTAGGCTTCCTACTCTTCCCAACTTGTACTTTTCAACCTATTCCCTCTGCTCCATCACTCTCTGTCTCCTCATTTGAAGTCCATGCTATCCGACTATTTAATCCCATCTCCGTACGCGTAGCTGTTATATACCGTCCCCCTGGCCCGGCTAACATCTTTCTTGACCACTTCTCCTCATGGCTGCCTCTTTCTCTCCTCTGATATTCCTTCTGTTCCCACTTGACACCCAATTAAGACCCATGGCTTCAAAATGTATTTCTATTACCTCCTCTTTTGATCTCACACAACATATTAATTCCCCAATTCATGATGGTGATCACACCCTGGACCTTATTTTCTCTAGCATGTGCTCTCTCACCAACTTCTTTAATTCCCCTCTCCTCCTCTCTGACCATCACTTTCTTTCCTGCTTTCTAACCTTGCCTCCTACTCACTTCCCTGTACCCTATCCTTGACTAACCAGAGACCTCAGCTCTATTAACCTTCAGAAGTTCTCAACCAATTTACTCTCTCTCTCTTAGGTCTAACATGTCATGACATAACAACGCTATCTTTCTCTAGAACTCCACTCTCACATCTGCTCTTGAGGATGTAGCCCCAGTTACTACCCGCGCTTCATGACATTCACGTTTCCAACTCTGGCACACAACTATAACCTGACACCTATGATGGTGTTCCCGCAATCATTCCATGGCTGACTTTCTACACTACAAATGTATGCTACATTCCTACTATTCTGCTCTCAACCTTGCTAAAGAAACCTACTTCACCTCCCTCATCTCCTCCCTGTCTCATAGCCCTTAATGACTCTTTAGCACTTTAACTTTCCTTCTTCGACCTATTCCTACTACCCCTTCCACTAAACGTAATGCCTCTGACTTTGCCACTCAATCTCTCCAACACCAAACTCCTCATCCCCCCCCCTCCAATGCTAAGATTCCCCCATCAGTTTCCCTCAATGTTAATGGTGCTATCATCTCCTCATCTCCTCATGCCTGCTGTCTGGGTGTGACCCTTGACTCTGACCTTTCCTTAACCTTCCACATTTTGTCTGTTTCTAAAAACTGCCATCTTCATCTTAAAGATATTGCATGCATCCCTCCCTTCCTAACACAGCATGCCACTAAGGCTCTTGTCCATGCCCTTATTATCTCCCGTCTTGATTGTCTTTGTTGGTGTCCCTCTCAACTGTTTCACCCCTCTACAATCCACCACAAATGCTGCTACCAGACTTAGCTTCCTCTCCCATCGCTTCACTAACACCTCTCGCCTCTGTCAGTGTCTTCATTGGCTGCCTGTGCGCTTCGGGGTTCATTTCAAAATCCTGACTCTTACTTTTACAGCCCTTACCTACATTTCCTCACTCATTTCTCAATACACTCCTCACCGGTCTCTCGGCTCATCCAATGATCTCCTTCTATCCTCTCCTTTGATTTTTAGCTCTAATGCACGCTTACAAGATTTCTCAAGGGCTGCCCCTATCCTCTGGAATGCCCTCCCCTGGCCTACCCATCTTTCCCCCTGCCGTTATTCCTTTAAAAAATCCCTCAAGATTCACTTCTTTAAGGAAGCTTACAACATCGCACATTAAGGCCCTCCCATATTCCTTTAACTCACCTTCCTCTGTCCCTCTCCTGCAATACTTTTACTAGTGTTGCTGGTCCATCCCTAACAATGGCACTTTTACATTTTACCTATTGTGTAATACACCTTAAATCCCTCTAGATTGTAAGCGGGGCCCTCATCACCTGTTGTCTCTAAGTCTGGCGCTGTATGAAAAAAAAATAATAGCTAAGATACTTGTCCATTATCCAATACCATCAGGGAGGGATCTGATTGTCCCCAAATGTATTCTGCAACATGACAACAACCCCAAAACAGGAGTCCTGGAAGTGATAGTATGGCATCCGCAGAGCCCTGATCACAACATCATCGAGAGGACTGAGCTTGCCTAAATCCACACAAGTACAAAGTATGGTCTGCTCACTCACTATGCATTTTGGGAAATGATATAAATAAACTATTAGCATGTCTATTCTTACTTTATAGCATGTTTTCACACCTGTTTAAACTTTTTGCACAGTACTATATATATATATATATATATATATATTATATATAATGATCCAAATGAAAGTCTGTCCTGATGAAAGTCTAATAAACAGACTGAAACTTTGATTTGAAGACTGGAGTCTCTCGAGTGATTATTCAAAGAAGTCCCTGGAGTGCCGGTAACTACTTTTGAATGTTTGGTATAATATATATATTATATAATATATATATATATATATACACACACACTTTATAAATAATTTAAGTTAAATTAAAACCTGATACATTTAGTAGATTGTAAACTCATTTTAACAGGGTCCTTCTCACATTTTGTTTCTGTAAGTCAAATTGCTATGCTATGCACTATTTGTAACGCCCTGTTTACTCATTGCAGAGAGCTGTGGAATATGATGCCGCTATATAAATCAATAATAATATTTCTTTTTAGCATATTAAATATTATTGTTTTATTACACTGTGTTGAATTTTCATTGCTGTTGGGTGGTGTCTTCTTTCTACTTTCCTTATGATTTTCTTTCCTGACTGAAACCTCATATCAAAAATCTGCAGAAACAAAAGCTCCCACCTCAATAATTACAAATTGTGGCCGTATCTATAATATCTCCAGATCAAAGGGCTCTCTATGGTTCAATTTAATGTGCCACCCAACACTTGATTGGTGTTAACGCTGGCTGAAAATGCAAGGTTTGTGAGTTAACCACATGCCTGAAAAGAGTTTTGTATTTGTGAAATGTAGACTGTGACGGCAACAAAAGCCACATAGGTACTGTTGAACATGATGTAATGTAAGGAAGTTTCACTTTACTGAGAGGGTAGTACATAAATGAAATAGCCACCCAACAAAGTTGGTAGAGGCTAATACAGTAAAGGAAGTTAAACATGAATGGGACAGGCATAAAGGTATCCTGAATCTAAGACAAGACCAAGTGCTGATTAAGGTCTGAATATTTACATTAGGAAAAATGTACCATTAGATGGGCCAAATGGTTCTTGATCTGCCATCAAACTCTTCGTTTCTATGCATCAGTGATCAAAGTGGGATTTACATTCTACTAAATGTTATGCGACAATAGTAAATTATAACACCTATTAATTTGGAATAATATATTGCAAAATGTAAACAGCATTGTATCCAAATTGTTAATAGAGAACACTTACTGTTTGTCCTGTATCATTTTAGATCCATTGTTTTGTTTGTTTATTGTAATATACAAAACCCTCAAATGTATAGTTTGAAATAAACTTCATAGAAAATCAATAGAAATCATAGAAATTGGTAGAAAACAACTTTAGTGAGTTGCACAGAATTCGAGGATAAAAAACATCTTGAAATCTGTAAGGCAGTATAACAAAGATAAATTAAGCTTTGTAATGCCATATTTACTTAATTTCATTATTTACTGTATTTACATTAGATATGTTCCTGCACTGACAACTTAAAACAAAGTTTACTGTGCTTATATCAGTGAACAGATTTTGTTCCTTGATATGGTTTAAGTAATCAAGATTTGTTACATTTCCGTGGTTTCTTGCAGAAAAGTATAATTTCTTAATTAAACACAAATAAGCCACATCAAAGTTGGTTAATTGGGACATTATGGCTGGAGACAGGAAGAGACTGAAAAATGAGGAGATGCAAAAAAGAATAATACAAATTAAGGGTAGAAAAAATAAGGATACAAGAAACTGTTAGACAAAAAATGGTGCGAAATCATCGAACATTGGTGATTTTGAGAATTGGTTTAAAAAAACAAACAAACAATGTAGCATTAGTTTTATGCTTTTATTAAAAAGGCAGTTATTTCCCATTTTCCTTCATCACTGACAGCTTTCTTTCAGTGACACAAATAGTGTTTTACATTCAAGTCCTGCAAGTTCTCTCTACTGCAGACTGATACTCATCTCCTGGCAGACAATACTGGGTCTACTGCTAAGCAAGCCAAAGAGCTATCCATGAATATAAGGTACATGGGCCAAGAGGAGCACCTTTCCCAGGCACTGCTAAGTGAGGACATCTCCTTGCTTTCCCCACAGTACAGTTATAGGAGTGGTGCCATCCATCAAAAGGGATGGTGGGTGAACACCTCTGCCAAATGTTTTTTCACAGAAACACTCTGCAGAACACTGATAGACACGGATTTTACTATTTAGTATATAAAAGCATACAGGGGAATTGACAGCTAATCCTTTAAAAACATAAATATCTATTTCACTTAACTCTGTCAACTTAGTAGATGAAAAATTATATCAATGATAAAGTGTGCTACTTGGAAGAAATAAAGGGATGGCATTTATTATTACAAAAAACAAAAACTGTCTGCGCTTCTTACCCTAATAAAGTGGGAGGTTTTGGTTATATGAATTGGCCAAAGCATAATTAAGCTCACCCGCCACGTCAAGGCACACTCTCAATAGGGTGAGAACCTACTCTCACCTCCTACATAGTGGGCACACAAAGCAGTTTATACGGCTACCAAAACCTTATTAATGTGTTGGGGGAGGTGCAATTAAACCTCCTCCCTATTAACCCCTGGACAGCAAGCTGCAACCAGACTAATGAGGAGCCAACAACCTCAAATATGTGCAAACAGGGAAAAGAAAAAATGTCGGTGCGCTAAGCTAGTCACAGGCTCAAAAATACAAATGTATAATACGAGGCCTACCAAACAGGTGTAAGCATGCTGCAAAAACAGTGTATTGGCTGTACAATGTATACAAAAAACAAAAACTGTCTGCGCTTCTTACCCTAATAAAGTTTATTATTGACAGAAAAGTAAAAGTTTGGGGCTATTTGTAAATGTAATCTTTCTGAGAAACAGCACACACAATTCGCAAAGGAAATATAGTTTTCCCACAATGCAACATTCTAGTTTAATACAAAGGTCACAGAAGGCATTTTTTAACCAGTAAATTTACTTTACCTTAATTTAAAATGCGCCCTATAAATTTCCTTTCGGTCTGGAGCTACTTCAGGAGTACGTTGACTGGTACATAACTTTCCTTTCATTGTCAGGTCTCATGTAGGAATTATTACTCTTAAAAAGGCAGCAAGATGGAACAAGAATTATCATAAAAAATAAAGTGTCAGAGAATCCGATTTGTCTCCATCCGATTTGTTTGAACTGATCTTGATTGTCATGGTAAAAGATTAAAGTGGTTCACAAAAAAAAAAAAAAAAAAACAAGAACTAATGCACAAATTAAATGTTTTGTTAAGATTATTTCTACTTTTTTTATATGAAACACGTATGATTCCTACGATAGGCTTAGTTAAAAAAAAATTATTTTTTCAATCAGAAGCACTTTCTAAAACTGTGAAAGATTATTATTAACTTTTCCTATTGAGGTAGTCATTGGCACTTTAGATCATTATATTTTCTTTATACCAAAACATAATTAAAAGAAATTGTTAAAGGGTGTTTTATGTACTTTTATACAGTATAGTGATTTAATCATAGAAAAAATAAGGACCTCCAAATTCGTTTTAAATATATATTTAAGTAATTTGCTCACCCCAGCCCATCTTTAAATGGAAAAGAGGCAAATCCAAGATCAGGTGTAAGCAGCAGTGCGGTTGATTCTCCCTGGAAGCTAGACTAGAAAAAAGCAAAATGGCGGGCTCACCCTCAGAATACAGGGAGGCATTCCACGGTGATGTCACAGGTCCGGAGGCGTGGCCTGTCGCAGGTTGCCTTGAGGGCTACTATGTTGCTATGGAGGCATGATAGTACCAGGGATTACTACCACTGTGCTATATATAAAGCCATTCCATGTCTCATGCCTTGCTTAGTTATTTATTAAGCTACCCTTCAGTGTAACCTGTGCTCCTGAAGTTCCTGTGCCCTGATTTCTGCTTGCCTTGTGTGTTTTGACCTTTTGCCTGTTACTCATTCCAGAACCCTTGCCACCAGCCCTGACCTCGGCTTCCAGTTTTGCCCTTTTGTGCTTCACCTTCAAATATATTTGCCCTTGTGCATTCATTAACTGCCCCACAGTTGTTTCCAAATTTTCAACTGTTCTGGCACGATGTACATGTGTGCGGCTATACTCCCTACCTCTGGACTCCATCATCTGCAGTAAGAGACCCCCATTGTTAAAACTGCTGTGACATAGATATACTTAAATGATCCAAACATCCACAATTACATAGAAAGCTACATAGGTACACCAGGTTTTTTTTTAAAAAAAATACACAAAATGGGGGGGCAGGGGGAACTATATCATTCTGAAGGACATCTCATTCAATCATGGCTCATTCCCTGCTTAAATATGTACCATATCATCTTTAAAACAGTATGAGATACAAAATACCTTGTGTAACAATGTACTACTAAAGAATATAAAATACAATTTACAAATCAAAACTTTGATGTTGTTACTATATCTACTAATCTACAATTTAAATTAACTCATTGTGAATTTTACGTTTATAGATTCTGAAATCTAAAAAGCAAAATGAGATATTTGAAAAACATTTACTTTTTTATCTTAAACTCAGTTGGGGGAATTACCATAAAACCAATCCCACCAGCCAATTTATTTCATTGACTACTACCTTTAACAATAATAATATAAAATAAAATATTGATATACTAAATGTGAAACAAATATTAAAGTTACTAAGTCAAAAAATCATCAAGCAATAATTAGAATAAGACTAGTTTTTCTCAACTATCTAACCAACTGTTCAATAAAGTTTGGATTCTGAGACAATTATAACTTATTTCTGTGCACACACTCTCTCTCTCTATATATATATTATATATATATATAACCTAAAGACAAAAAGACCTTTATTTAAACCATCAGAATAGTAGCTTATTTTCCCTCCCCTCTTTACTTATCTCTACCCTACAGATAAGTTTGAGGGTGATGGAGGTAAAGGGAAATAACTTTCAATTGTCAGGGACTGGGTCTCCTACAGACAACTGTAATGACCCAGAGCGCTCAAAGATGGAGTTCAGGAGATATTGCGCAGTAGCGAAGATGGACAGGGCCTGGTGCAGGGCAACTGCACTTTCCAGGGCGTTGAGCACCTAGGGTTGTGCGGCCACATACCAGGGCCCTGACATAGCAGCAGATGTTGCCCAGAACAAAACAAAGTGATATCCTGCAGGCACGCTGGAGCAGGCATGAGACATAGCTCTCCAGATGAATGTGCAGGATGCTGCAGGCTGGGAGTAGGGAAGCTAAGCTAATTTACAGCAGAAACATAGCAAGCAAATGGGACAGAGCGAGCAAGGGGGACAGGACAAGGAACAGGGAAACAAAGCAAGACACTCAACCAGACAAGACATACATGGTACAGAACACAACAAAGGACAGACTCTTCTCCTTTAAACAAGGATAGGATTTCTTAGCTGAGACATGGGGGAGGAACCGAAATCCTCAGATGAGTCAGGGAAATGAGTGCAAAGGTACAAAACCAATAATTTCTTACCGTAAATGTTCTTTTTCCTAGTATAGTGGCAGTACGTATGGGTTGTTCTTTCCCCTTAGGACCAGCTTCTGAAAGACCAATCAAAAAGTAAACTCCTCCCCTCTTACCCATAAATGCCGGCAAACTGGAAGAGTCCTCAGTAATAACAAGAAATACTACTCATTCTAATGTATAAGGGAGGGAACTACGTACTGCCACTATACTAGGAAAAAGAAAATTTACGGTAAGAAATTATTGTTTTTTCCTGCGTATAGTGGCAGTACGTATGGGATATAACAAGATCCGTTACATGGGTGGGATAGAGGCATTGACCGCTTGAAAAACATGAAGGCCAAAGGCGGCTTCCGAATCTGCAGAAAGGTCTAGCCCAGGGATCCTCAAACTCGGCCCTCCAGCTGCTGCAGGACTACATCTCTACATCTACCATACTCCTCAGCCAGCCCCTTAGCTGAAGGAGCATTATGGGAGATGTAGTCCTGCAGCAGCTGGAGGGCCGAGTTTGAGGATCCCTGGTCTAGCCTATAATGACTAACATAAGTATTCCATGAAGACCAGGTTGCCGCTTTGCAAATTTCTTCTGGGAAAGCCAAGGCCTTAGCTGCCCAGGAATCGGACATAGCTCTAGTAGAGTGCACCTCAATATGAGATGATACATACACTTTACCGGATACAGATTGTGTTCATACACTGGAAAAAATACACAAATCATATACATTACTCCACAATGATCATTTGGGTGTCGCTGAGCATTGGGATACACGATTAGCACGATACATAATAAAATGATGCTGTTGGAAATGCTTGTGTTGCTCATGTCTGACACACATTGCAAAATGTTTTGACCCTTTACAAGCTCAGAGTACGTAAAGCGACAAACAACGTTATCCATTTTACAGGATACATAGGCTCAACAAATAGTATCATCAAGCCATCTAGCCAGAGTAGATGTGGACACCTCTTGGCCCGCAGATTTCCCATGAAACTGAAGAAACAGGTGGTCTGGCGCACGAACCGTTGCAGTACGTTGTAAATAGACATGAAGAGCTCTTTCAACATTAAAAGAGTGCCACATGATCTCTTCTGGAGAAGAAGGATTAGGAAAAAAGGTGGGAAACACTAAAGACTGGTTAATGTTAGTCCGCGACAAGACTTCCAGGAGGAAAAAACGGTCGGAGATGCAGAACGACTTCAGCCTGATGAAAGACAAAGAACTCACTGGATGACTAGAGAGCCAGAATAATAGCCTTGCAAAAAACGCCTAATAAAAGGGATCCGAGGCCAAGACCAAAGCAAGAAGTGACCGGGGGCGGACACTTGTCCCTTCAGGGTAGCCACCTGAAGACCTGCATTAAACCCCTCTCGAGAAACTGACGATGATTGGAATGGAAGGAGGATAGCTATGGAACTCTTGATCCTGGCACCATTCTTAACGAATTTAACCACCGACCGGCCATAGCACCGTGAATACCTTCTCCTGTAGAATCAGCCTTGCAGCATCCATACCGTTAAGCGAAACATCTGGATGGTGTGTATATGGACATTGCGGTTTCCCAGTAGATCTGGAAATACTGGAAGTTCCCAAGAACAAATCGTCATCTGGAGCAGGTCCGAGAACCAGCCCCAGAATGGCCAGAAAGGAAGGATTGCAAGCACCCTGGCTTTGTCCTTCTTGATCTTCTGGATACGCGGGATCAGAGCTACCGCGGAAACACATAGGCTAGGTTGATTTGCCATATCGCTGTTAGCCCGTCTAGAAAATGAGAATAGTCTATTTGTAGAGAAACGCAAAAAGAGGGGTTTCCTGTTTTGTCTTGTAGCCATAAGATCAACTTCTGTACGCCCAAACTTGACGGACAACCTGTCGAAAAATAACCGGGCTCAGAGACCACTCTGTCTGAGCATATCTTCCCCTGCTCAGGTCGTCTGCCAGTGTATTGAAGGCCCCCTGATAAGACATGCCGATAGATCTCTCAGATGATTATGGGCCCATATCAAAAAATAAATAAATAATCTCCGAACAGAGACATTGAAGCTTTCAAGCCCTTGTGCCTCCTTGTCTGTTGAGGTAAGCTACTACAGTCGCATTGTCTGACTGAAGTTTACGTGGGGGAACATAATCCACAATTTGAACACCTTAAGGGCTAGAAAAACTGCATTCAGTTCCCTTTAGTTGTATGACTGGCTAGGCTCTTCTGGAGACAATCTTCTTTGGGCTCTGTGGAACCAAAGGTGAGCACCCCAACCTGTCTTTGGCGCGTCTGTTGCGACAATGGACCAGTCTGCTGGTTGAAACAAAGCCATCAATTGAGCTGTAGGAGAACCACTCTTGATCTTAGAATTTAACTCCTCTTGAGACCTGGCCAGCTGGAAAGGATCTGCCACTGAAGTGGCCTCATTCTTGACCGGGCCCATCTTACTGCTGGGATATTAGAGGTTAAAAACCCCAGGAGACTCATTGCTTTCCTGATTATACAAATCGGATATCGTTGCAGATGGTTTGATCCGCGTGATCTTCTGAGAAGAAAGGTGCAAAAAGAGGGATACAGAGTCCACAATGCAACCTAGGAAATTGATTCTCCTGGATGGAGTAAGATTAGATATTACTAAGTTTATGATCCATCCGTGTTGTTCTAAAAAGGCTATTGAAGTCTTCAGTTGGTGATTTAGTTGACTTGGACAGGATGCCTTGAAAAGCCAGTCGTTGACATACAGGATGACGGCTAAACTGTCTCAACTGAGCCACTAGGGGACAGAGAAGCTCTGTGAAGACTAGAGTAGCGGTAGTCAAACCGAAAAGAATAGATTTGAGATGAAAATGCTTCAGGCCATTCTTTGTTCTTATAGCAAATCTCAGGCACTTCCTGGAACTTACTACCAAAGGGACGTGTAGATACGCATCTTTAGGTGTATAGTGACCATGAAATCTCCTTCTCGGAGAATGATCGAAACCGATATAATGGCTTCCATTCTGAAATGTTGATAAGCGATACAACGATGACAGATGGTCTTTAAATCGGAAAAATAAATATATAAAAATTAGAGAATACACTCCTCTCCAGTGATGTTCCGAGGACATTTGTTCCTTCACTAGCAACTAAAACACTGCTGCCGACAAAACTTGTTCTCACTTTTTGTAAGATAACAAGAACACAGGAAGTGGTCGCTAGGAAGAGCGAAAAACCCTGATCTTGTAGACTACAAAAACTATTTGTCTATACCACTCCGTTATTCATGAGTTTTCTGTAGACTAAAACCATGCTTTCTGAAAGTGCAGCAGGCGACCCCTGCTCTCATGCCTTCCAAAGGCCTTCCTTGTTCAAACAGCAGGTCGCATAAGTCTGCTTTAGAGGCTGTATCTCTTTCCATATATCCACAGGGCTTGATAACAGCTGCTACCGCTGAAGCCGCTTTACTCTGAAACGCAGCTGCCTGAAACATTCTCCTAACGGCTGTTTCGGCTCTCTCATCCATAGCGTCTCGGAGTCTAGCTATCTCACCTACAGGAAGCGCGGTTTACTTGCACCTCTACCTTTGGAAGCTCTTGCCATTAAATATCTTCTTAAAACATGAATTGCTTAAAAATAAAAGCTTGATTGCCGGGTTATACCACTCCCTCTGCATCAATTCCACTAATTCGGGAGGAATAGGGGAGATCCTACTTAGTTGCAAATGAAGAACGCAGTTAACTTATTTAATAAACTTGTCATAAGATGAGAGAGAACATTCCCCCGAAGAACGGTCAGACGATGGCGTCTTTAATGCCTTTTGCAAGTGACTCAGGTGCAGGAGATTTAGCCGCATCTTTAAATGCTGAAAAGGTCTGGGATGAATTATCTTGGAACCAGCATAAGAATGAATGCATGTCTTTTTGCCAAGATGTCCGCAGCACACTATTGGGAAGTCTATTTTACTGTAGCCGTCCAGGAGCGGCATATTACATTCTGCACAGGCTAGATATCTAGCTTTAGAAGCAGCTATAAGCAGGAGGAGCAGGTTTGTCCGTTTCTGGAGACGAAGGGTTAAATTTAGCTAAAACCCAATTAAAACCAATGCAAAACAACCGTGTGGACTCTAGTGGTCAGTAAGGTTTCCACAGCTTAAAATAGGCTGCCAAAGCCTCATAAAAATTAACCGTCCCGCGCATGCTCAGATCTCGCTTCAGGATCACAAAGGAACGAATAGCCACCCGGGCGTTCGTTCCGCACAGCTGCACAGGCTCCTCCTCTGGAACCAAAAAAGGATAGAGTGAATGCTGCCTCTGTAAGCCCGTTACGAGGCGCGCAGCACGGAACTTCCACCCGGGAAGTTTTAAACCGCAACCAAACACTTTTAAAATCCAATGCAAGACAACCGTGTGGGGGCTTGGTGACACGGGAACGTGACCTGACGCACACTCTTGTGGTCAGTCAGGTTTGCACAGCTTAAATAGGCTGCCAAATCCTACAACACCTGGTATTCCCAGGCAGTCACCCATCCAGGTACTAACCAGGCCCACCCTGTTTAGCTTCTGAGATCAGAGGAGATCGGCGCTTTCAGGGTGGTATGGCTGTAGGTAATCAGAATTGGCGCCATAAAAACGATCCGACCCGCGCATGCTCAGATTGCGCTACAGGATCACAGTGGAACGAATAGCCACCCGGGCGTGCGTTCCACACAGCTGCACAGGCTCCTTCTCTGGAACCAAAAAGGATAGAGTGAACGCTGCCTCTGTAAGCCCGTTACGAGGCGCGCAGCACGGAACTTCCACCCGGGAAGTTTAAACCGCAGCCAAACACTCACCCCCCAGGCAACAACCCGTGTGCCTCACCATCAGAAGAATCCACGAAGCTGTTCACCCTACGAGGGACAAGAAAGAACTGAGGACTCTTCCAGTTTGCCGGCATTTATGGGTAAGAGGGGAGGAGTTTACTTTTTGATTGGTCTTTCAGAAGCTTGTCCTAAGGGGAAAGAACAACCCATACGTACTGCCACTATACGCAGGAAAAAAGACTGAAAGACATAAATACAAGACTAGCCTAGGACTATACGACAACAATTGGAGATTCAGTCACATCTTATGGCCATAGTATGCTTATCACACCACTACGCCAAAGTACTCCAATATTCGGTGGGTCCTAGTGCTAAACCCTGCCTACTGAATAATAAGCTGAACCTTAACATTGAATCTAAACACAGAACCAAGAAGGATATACCTTTAGACTACTGACTGAGACACACATAACAAAGGGTGGGGCACACCTTATAAAGGAAACAGAGCTGAAGCTAAGTGTCAGAAGGAAACGGCAGAGCTCAAGGAAATCCTGGAATGGATCACAGCAAAGGGGGAACTGTAGCGAGACAGGGGAAACTAGAGAGAAGCAGCTCCGCAGCCTGAATGGACCCTGACACAAATATATTGAAAATTGATTAGGTAATGCTTGGTCTGCCACAGTCTGCTACTACTGTAAGCTTCACCAAGGTGAGCTTTTAAACTAAATACCACAAAACAATTAAACAGATTGAGTTTAAATAATAATTTCAATGAAAACATTTATTTATGCTAAGAGCTATGACAACAGTTTCCCTTTTAAGTAAAGACTAGTAGCTACTGTGAAAAAGAACATGCTCAAAATAAGTGACGTATGCTTATAAGCCGATCTAAGCAAGACTGTCAAAATTTTTACCCACCTCTAATTACAAAGCATTGGATTTTGGTAAAGCATTTGTAGCATCAAACTCTACAACTGCAACCACTGCTAAGACAGTGGAACTCTGATGCCTAGTCTCTCAACCATTTACTTATGAAAGGATTACGTTACTCTTTTTTGCCTGTTCTGAAAACACAACTTCTCAGGTTTATGAAATTTTAAGAAATGAGTCATGTTCAACCAACTTTGTTGTCCTACAGGTTGTTATCAGATCTTTCTTATGTTTCACTTGTGGTCTTCATTTTTAAAAATCTTCTGTTGGAAATACAGTTCCTTGCACCACTGATGTACCACAGCTATTTGCTTTTGTATTGCATCTACTTACTATGAGCAGAGTTCACCATGAAGGTAGCTAAGAACCCATATGAAACCTATGCAAACAATAAGGCTAACATCAAGAAAGCTCACAGAGGATTAGTAAGGTTCATTCACTAACACTAATCGGTTAGTCCTGTTCAGCTATAAATCACCAAGACACAGAGTCACTGAATTTTGAAATTCTTTGTCTAATCTTGTTTTGATTAATTCTATATCTAATTTCTTGTGAAGCTTGTTGGTGTGTAGCATGTGTCATGTTTATTCCTAGTAACTTCCCAAAGGGTGGCATACCTGGAGATATCATTCATTCTAGGAGGGGCTTAATAAAATGGTGGGGCTAGCTGCATGTAGAAGCAGGGCTAAACCCAGGAAGCTTTTAAAAGGTGGGGAGTTGGAGGAATAAGGGAGTGAGTAATAAGTCAGGAGTGAGTATGACCAAATGTGGCTCCTCTGCTTGGAGACAAAAGAAATTGACTCTGAGTCAAAACTGGAGAGAGTTCCTGGAAAATCATTTCCTCATTATTTCAAATTAAAAAGAATCAGTTTAGCATTTTATACTCCACCTATGCCTGAACACAAAGCCTTCTGGTTCATCCCTCATATTAATTGTTTTTTATAAAACATTTTATGAGTATGAACGTCAAGTAGGCAGGAAGTTGGTGGAGATGGTTAAACACAATAGGGGTAAAATATCAGGATTTTGCTGGTAACATGAGTGTGCTCGTATATGTTTTTAACAGGATTTTTCCAGCCTTAGACAGTGTTATTTCAAAGATCGAATACATTGTTCTGACCTTAAATTGCTTAAAGTTTTTTTTTAATATAACAAATACAATTCTAAAAAACAAAATACAAATGTCATCAGTGTAAAGATAAACTAATTCCATACTACCTCCATTTATACACATAGCAATATTTTTTCAAATGTATTTAAAAAACCAAACAGAACAAAAGGGAATTGTAACGTGATTTATTACTTTTCTAAATAACTGCATGCAGATCTACTATTGCTTGCATTGCTTGCATTTGCATAGGTGATATACGTGTTTCATTATAGATAAATCAGCGTTTGCAAATTACTCTGCATACATAGTAACTGTCATTATCCAGAAAGGATACAGAATCTTCAATAAAGTAAAAGAATGAAGCTTCCAGTGTTGCAAAGCTTGGGCGTTTCCTCGTCACAATCCATCCCTGCCAATCTTTACACTGCCAGTAGGGAAAACTATATCCATGGCAACAAGCCGTACCATTCCTGCCCGCACCAGTAAAGCTCCCAATCTTAACTGTCAAATATTCTATGCACATCATGTAAAATAGGTCTCTCTTCCCCCTATACCTCCGTGCATCTTGTTTCCGTGGCTACATGTTTATGCAAATGAGAATTGTCACATTTCTATCAGGTTGATTGAACACTGAATTCGTTTTGCACCTTGGCGATGCAGCACCATGCTTTGTGCCAACCCAGACGGCAATTTAATTGCAAAAATTATGTGATATAATGACTGGGCTTCTAAAATTAGCATGATGACACCACCTTCATTATATACAATGTAGTGAGCAGAGCCAGCAAGCTTTAAAGTAGGGCATGGCGGGGGCTGGTCTACTAATGTAGCTAAATCAGATCCTTTAATTGCGCTACATTTTAAGACGGAAATATGGTACCTGATCAGTCTATGATACTTAGTAAAAATTCAAAATTTGTTATTCACTTTTGTTGTCATAGTTTCATTAACACTTTTACTTAAAGATTTCCGTTAAGCCTTTCTTTTTCATTAAATATTTTTCATAATTGTTTCTGTTATATTTACACAAAATGACATTTTAAATATGAATGTTACCTTATCCAAATAAATCTTGGCATTTTCATGCAAATTACCTCCTTGTTCTTTTTTTTCCTGCAATATCTTATAATATCATCTATCGTTATATATCTCGAATCATGCTCCTCCCCCTTCAAAACCTGTAATTTCAGTTGTGTTATTATGTTATACAATTAGGTTATTTATGACATAATGCAACTAATACTGAATATTCACTGATTCAAGGGGTATAAATGCTGCTGATTTTAGGAAAATATTTTGTAGGCAATTCATATAGATGATTTTCATGTAGCTTGGTACTTATGGTCTATTTTGTGGAACAAACAAAATCCAACAGAAGACATGAATAATATAGCTAAATGTACACAATATATTTTAAATGATTTATTATTTGTAAAATAGTATGTACAAAAATAGTGGATAAATGTAAGTTTACATGCTATTGTATAAATATCTGATATTTCTTTGCGAATACTTTGATGAAAATAAAAATGCATGAAAGACATACATTCCTACTCCTTGGCTTAGAAATTTAAGAAATTCTCCCTATCACTAAATTATGAAATTATACAATAACTAGATTGGGTTCTTGCCATGGTCACTATGCCAAAAACGGCATAATTGCTCATAATGCCGCTCCAGAGGCAGATCTGGTCCTGCAGTGTGTGGACGCACATTACGCTTTAGGTCATATACTGGTCGCTGACCATAAGGTGCTAGGGCCGCAGTCTCATCCCCAGTCTAGTCGCAAAATCTGTATCTGTAGCCATAATGGTCATGTTTCCTCATGAAGCTACATTTATTCTTTTCGGTATGTGGTGTGTGATGTAACAACCACTAATTCATTTGGTACAACTAGCGCTATCACAAGAAGTAGCACAGATATTTATTGCATCCATTTACTTGTGACCTGCACAGAATTTAATTCAGAGACACTGATTAGAAAATATCAAGATGTAAGCACTCCTCCAAATATCAAGGGGATTTTTTGTGCCGTTTCACTCAGTATTTCATCTGTTTGTTAAATTCATTTGGAGTATATTTGAAGCAATATGCTTTTCATAATTATTCCAATTTCACCTACATAAAAGAAGTATAAATATATTGATACAATGGAAAACATATACACAATGTTTTTTTTTGTTTTTTTTTTAATATTACATAGTTAAGAGTTATGTGCTATTATACATTGAATAAATGATTTGTTGGGGAATTTTGCACAAACGGAAATGCAAGATCTGTTATTAATTAAATTCAAAGCAAAGGAAATAATTTTTTCAGGGCTACTATGGATCCAAACACTGAGGAAGGGGCCAGCAGTCCCCACAAACTACTTCAGCATACCTTGCTTTTTATTGCCTTGTACATTGAGGGCCACAGGATTAGGTAGGCATTATTATTATTCATTATTAATCATTATTAACCCATTCCTACAGACATTTAATTGAATATACTAAATGATGATGTATAAAGTTATATTAGAATGGATTGTGCTTCATGAATGCATCTGCTCTTCCAGTTACAAGCTACAGAATATGGAAGATTTAGTTCCATTAGGTGCATTAAGGTATATAAAAGTATTTGCCAGTTTTCCCCCTCATCCCCAAGGTTGTCTATTATATGACAGCGCTGGGGATGGTTATATGGGGAATTCTAACAGTGAATACTCAGGATTCTTTACTTTGCATAGTGGCCATTAATAGTGCACTTTACCTGTTGTAACACACGGTAGCCCTAAGAGTGTTTTAGCTCTATTGGTATTTCTTAACATTAATACCTGATAATCAGTTCCCATGAACGCTATCACCAATGTACACCTATACCATAGTAAACTGCCATTAGTGGGATTAGTTCCAGATATATTCTAAAGATTCTCATTAACCTATACAGATTCAGGCTTTACTAGAAGGTGAATTGGAATTTTGCCTCCAAGCAGCTCTTTTCCAGGTAGATATAGTAGTTAAATTTGCGCTAAACGCATACATAGCACATAGGAAACTTTAAATTAGATGTGTGGATTTTCAATAGATGAAAAGATAATACATTCTTTTTTTATATATATGTGATATGTTATGTACTTGGCTCTGCTGTAGACATTAAAGCTTTAGACATTATTTCAGGGAATTTATCACGTTATTTCTTTGAATAAAGGTTAACCTTCCAATTGACATAATGGCTGGATATTCCCTTTGTTCTAGTGTGGTACTTGGTCTAGGGGATTCTTTACCAAGATCTATAATAACCAGATGAAATAAGCTAGATACACAAGAAAAATAAATAAAAGAATACAAACATTGTAGAAAATGTAATAGAAGCAGCATCAATGATCGACAAAGAACATTCAGATAATCGTATATTTTTTCTACTAATTTAGTTATTTGTGTTCATTTTTTTGGTGGGATATACTTTATAGACACATTAAACAAAGAACATTTTTTTATGCAAAGGCATAGAAGCCATGGTGACCCAGTCTCCTACCTAACAAAGGCCAAAACTTCCTGTGAGCGATTCTAAGTAGTTTATTCCACAACATTTACTCAAATCTGGAGAGAGGGTGCTACATAAGTATTTGTCAAGTAAACATTCGGAAGTATTACACATTTAATAAAAAAAATCTGGTTATATGTTCTTCATGGCAAATTTGCAAAATGGAAAGATGCCTGCTGAGGTTATGCCATTATGGTTGAATAAGCATGATTTAACAGCGTAAATGTGCACCCTGTCCTCCCCCAGCATATTAATAAATGTGCTGATGCAAATAGCCCTATACCATAGCTAATGAGCCAGTGTGCATCTCACATACTCATAATCAAATTCCATAGGAAATATAATACTATGCTGATTATCCAGAGAAAGATATTTAATTGGGCAGACTAAACAGCTGCTGTAGTACTATATTATCAAGGTTACCATTGTTTCTTACAGCCACACATGGCCAGAACTACACAGTGCCTCTGACTATGTGCTGCCATCTGCGGGAAAAGCAGAAGAAACACAATGGTTATTTCATAGTAGGCTGCCAACAAGAAAGCATTATCTGATGTGACATTGGGGAGTTAGTCCACTGATGTTATGAAGCTAAAATGGAGATTCACGTACAGCAGTGGGAAAGTACCAATTTGTTCCTTGATTAGAAATTTTCGGTGATGGAAGGTCTTATCTAGTATTATCAGGAATGTCATAAAAATCAATGCGAGCAACAGAATATTGTAATTGGAGTCTTTAAGTGTAAAGCTTTGGTCACTAGTTTTACTAATTTAAAAAAAATGTAAACAAAAAAATTTAAGATAGAATGTAGAATTCTAGATAGAACATGAAAAGGGTGTTTCCTCTCAAATTATTACATAATAATAATAATTACAAAGACAAAATCACAGCTTTAATATACATGCTGATGTATTCCCCCATTATCAAAATACCAGTCAAGTATGCAAAGGTTGCAATATTTCTTTCTAAGCTTCTAGCTATATTAACAAGCAGGGAATGCCCTCTTGTGGCCAAAAATATAGGTCATGACATGTACATTTTTTGTTTTCCTTTTGAGTTCCAAGAAACTTAAATTAACATTAAATATTAAATACATTTCAACAATGTAATGTTCAGAAGAATCAGTGTCAAAAGTTTACATAACAAAAATTATAGTGGGGTAAAGGTAACTGAAAACCCCTCCACTTAAAATTAAGAGGGTAGCAGAGGCAAAACACTAGTCTACACTAACCAGACAAGCCAAACATTTTACAGACTAAGTCAATATAGTATACTGCTTACAGTACAGCCTCTTTGAATTATTTGGCTTTACATATTAGGACATAACAACAATCATCTGTTCCTTAGCAGGTCTAAAAAAAAGGTAAACACAACTTGGGATGAACAGCACAATATATTACACTGTGTCATGCTTTATTCAACAAAAATAAAGCCAAAATTGAGAAGCCATGTGTGAAAAACTAAGTACATATTATGATTCAAGAGCTTGTAGAACCACATTAAGCACCAATAACTAGAAGTAATAATTTTCTGTATGGCTTTATCAGTCTCTCCCATTGTTGCGGAGGAATTTTGGCCCACTCTTCTTTACAACATTGCTTCAGTTCATTGAGGTTTGCGTGCATTTGTTTATGCACAGTTCTCTTAAGGTCCCGCCACTGCATTTCAATTGGCTTGAGGTCTGGACTGAACCATTGCCACACCTTGATTCTTTTATGTAAAGCCATAGAATTCCAAGAGGGTGTACTTTTCACATAACTGTACATGCCAAAAACTAACCTGAATACCTGCATTTTTTCAAGCCAAGTTTCACCACTATTTAAGTTCTTGTAAGCATTAATTTACCACAAAAAACCGCAAAACTGCTTTTAGTGACCTAAGTATATATTGTTATACATTCACTGGCCACTTTATTAGGTACACCCTGCTAGTACCGGGTTGGACCCCCCTTTAGCCTTCAGAACTGCCTTCATTCTTCATGGCATACTTTCTACAAGGTGCTGGAAACATTCCTCAGAGATTTTGGTCCATATGGACATGATGGCATCACGCAGTTGCTACAGATTTGTCGGCTGCACATCCATGATGCTAATCTCCAGTTCCAGCACATCCCAAAGGTGCTCTATTAGATTGAGACCTGGTGACTGTGGATGCCATTGGAGTACAGTGAACTCATACTCATGTTCAAGAATCCAGTATGAGCTTTGTGACAAGGTGCATTATTCTGCCGGAAGTTGCCATCGGAAGATGAGTACACTGTGGTCATAAAGGAATGGACACAGTCATCAACAATACTCAGGTAGGCTGTTGCTTTAAACGATGGTCAATTGGTACTAAGGAGCCCAAAATGTGCCAAAAAATGTTCCCCACACCATAACACCACCACCACCACCACCAGCCTGAACCATTGATACAAGGCAGGATGGATCCATGCTTTCATTTTGTTTATGCAAAATTTTGACCCTGCCATCTAAATGTCAGAGCTGGAATCGAGACTCATCAGACCTGGCAACGTTCTTTCAGTCTTCCCTTGTCGAATTTTGGTGAGCCTGTGCGAATTGTAGCCTCACACCGGGTGCCACTCCGGTTCTTAGCTGACAGGAGTGGCACCCGGTGTGATCTTCTGCTGCTGTAGCCCATCTGCTTCAAGGTTTGACGTGTTGTGCGTTCCGAGATGGTATTCTGCATACCTTGATTGTAACGAGTGCTTACTGTTGCCTGTCATCTCAAACCAGTCTGCCCATTCTCCTCTGACATCAACAAGACATATTTGTTCACACAACTGCCGCTCACTGGATATTTTCTCTTTATCGGACCATTCTCGGTAAACCGTAGAGATGGTTGTGCAGGAAACTCCCAGTAGATCAGCAGTTTCTGAAATACTCAAACCAGCCCGTCTGGCACCAACAACCATTCCACGTTCAAAGTCACTTAAATCCCCTTTCTTCCCCAATCTGATGCTCAGTTTGAACTTCAGCAAGTTGTCTTAACCAGGACTACATGCCTAAATGCATTGAGTTACTGCCATGTGATTGGCTGATTAGCTATTTGTCTTAACAACAGGTGTACCTAAGAAAGTGGCCAGTGAGTGTACAATAAGCTTCATTGTTCCTGAACCTCCCACTTGGTATGTTAATTATTTAGCCTCTATAAGCTGTTCTATGTATTAGGCGAGAGGTTTTTCAGAATGTTCCTTAGGGGGGTTATAAATAGTGGGGTGCTTCCAGAGCCTCGCTATGCAATCTGACAACCAAAGTTTTTTTCTTCCTGCACCAGCATCCTCAAAGCACTTGTAGTCTAACATTTGTCCACATTAAGTCTCTGGAATAGGGAGAAATCCTAGGCAGACATCCTTAAGTACTGTCTAGTATCTACTCTGTGAATATTCAGTAAGATAGTAATACAAACGTAACAGCAGTACTCGGCACAATAACTGAGCACTGAGCAATGCTCAGTGCTGGATTCTAAACTTACCGCTTGGTGGACGCCCCGCCTCCGTGCGTGATGTCATCACGCCCATCAGCAGTCACGCTGGATGCAGAGGAGGAAGCTGAAGGCGCGACAATGGATCCGGTACCCGCAGATAGCAGGTGACTTCATCAGGGTCTGCTACGCGGACCCCGACACTGGGACAAGTGACAATTTTTACCCCTGTCATATACATATATTTATTGAGCTACATTTGCTTACTTGTCAGAAGTTTGCCACAATGATTTACAAAAATGAGCATTCTTCTAGTTGTGAAAATGGGATTTCAATGTATATCTCTTATTGGATTTTGATTAACTGTTTCTGATTTTTAAAAGGATGATGTGCGCAATAAATAAAACATATTGATCTCTACTGGGAGCCTGTGCTTCTCGTCCCAATTCCCCATATACCTGTCTCTTTTCATTGTTACTGGTAAAAGAGGCTTGTACTTTCCTCATGTTAAAATGTTTAGTTGTAATGTCATAAAGTAACCTAATATTATTCATCAAAGCATGACAAACAGCCTGAATTTTTTTATTTTTTTTCTCAGTAGAAATGATGATGACTCCTGTATGCTAGCTATGGTAACTGAATGGGTGTCTTCATGATCACACTGAGAAAACACCTGTGTACCTTTGCATAGATTTCCTCTGGTATTGCCCACTTTCAAATTGGGGGAAAAGGGGAGTTTTCAAGGAAACAAATTCTTTAAAAGAATATGTTAAGATTTTAGATATGATGTATCTACTGTGTCAATGTTGCCTAAATGTCAGTGCTGGTTGGCTTGGTTGGGTGACCTCCTTCTTGGTGAGAAGATGATTCCAGTCAATAATATTTACAAAATGTCAAATTCCATCGATTGTGACAATGGGGAAAAAAATAAGGCAAACCTGATGAGGGAGTCATTAGATCAGTGTTTATTTTTCGGTGGTGCGATAGAAACTTTCTTTGAAACATCTCAAATCCCACAGCATGCTGCCTGTCAAAAGCTATTGACAACACCCTTAATCACCTGGGTTCCACCGTTTCACTTACTCTACTCCAGCTCCCTCCTATTTTTCATATTTTTGTCTCTTGTTTTCAACTCATCCACAAAGCTGTCAGTTTCTCAATATGATCTACTTTCTGAGCGTCTACGTATTTGATAGTCAAAAGGTAACTGAAGGAAAGACTGGAAATATTGTTTTAAAAGAAAATATTAAACCTAGGGAGCCTATGAAATGCATTTTAAGTTATACAAAAGTTAGCTATGTGCACCTTGATGTATTTAACTTATTACAGGCAAAACTTTGCTATTGTCAATACAGTAATACATACGGATATTGTATCTTTCTTATATATTTTTTATATATTTGCACAGTACTTTTATTGTGGAAAGGTCTCAAATATTAATAATTTAAATACGTTTGCCATGCATTTTAAAACTGCCACATAATGCTATGAACATAAAGACGTCTGAGTAAACTTATGCCATTTCTCCCTCACCCATATGTGGTATACTACGTACTTAAATAAAGTTTATTAAAAACGTATAATTGCATATGAATTCATGCAATGTCTTGTTGAGTGGACATCAGGAGCTGACTCCTAGCTGACAATATCAGAACTCCAACAAAATCGATAGTGTATATTTTTAATTAGATGCTGTAAAACATTTTTTTTTTACATTTTGTTAGAAAGGCCATTATCTCCATTAATTGTGGCTCTATTTACCCAAAGTAGAAATGTACTTTAATTTTCACGCAGAATCTGAAATCCCCCACCTCAAGTATACACTAAAGGTATCCCAACACATCTGGGTACAGCACAGGTGTGTGCAAGATGCATACCTGGAAACCGGTTTTGACCTGGAGTGTCTGAGTGAATGCCCTGCTTCCTATGGGCAGAAGAGAAATGTGTGACCGTGCCCACTCCCCCTCCCCCTCCTACTACCCAGCCCTGGCTTCATGCACAAGGATCCCTGACCCTTCTTTAAGCCAAATACGTTCACAGAAATGGCCATATGATAGGATCCGTAGTAGTCAGAACAATGTCCTACAGTATACGTAGGATTGATTGCAAATATTGTGCTTCTTTGCACTTCCCAGACATGTTTATATTCTGTGGTACTGAGACACCCATTATTATTATTATGTCCCAGAGAAGAGGCCTTGCCCCAAAGCCAGGACAAAGGTATTTAGTTTGTTTTAGAGCGAGTGTATATGAGTGTTAGCGTTATTGTGAGTGTGTGCGTTACTAGGGGTACAAGGGACCTAGGGGCCACCCAGCCGGTCCTGCCCTTGGGCCAGAAGGTGTCATCCTCCCCCTATGTCCAATAAATTTAGTTATATCCCTTTGTAATGCTTAGTTTCATCAACTGTTTGGGTGTATTTTTTATTTACAATCCAAGTTTTTTGTAGTCAGTGTCCAAGAAGCACAATACCCAGTGGTCTCACAGATTTGGAAATATTGTCTTAAATAGTGTGCCACATTACATAAGGCTTTTTTGAATGCATCAATGATTAATATCTTATAGTAACACGTTAAATTGTTACTCATAGTTTAATGTGCCTGTCTTGTTATATAGATAGCGAGTAAGAATTTAACATGCAACTGTTCAAAATTTAAGCATAACTGAGGTTCAATAAAGAAAGAGTGAAGAGTGAAGAGATGTTGCAGCAGCACTAATAAAATGCTTCTATATTTCAAATATTTACTTAGTGAATCTTAAAAAGAGCCTTTTACTTGATTATCTTTGCATAGTGAGGTTGAAAAACTTACATTTATCAAGTATAATCTATCCAAGATATTAATAACAGCACTAACAAAGATGAAGGCAAAACCTCCCATTTTAAGCACATGCCAAGTTTTGCCTAGAAGGCAAAAAAAATCCTTCATGGCTTGCGACATAATCCCCGGATCAACAACACTGAATTACGATATATACTCCAGAATGCCTTTTCTTGCCAAAAATCAATCCAGTTTAATCTTAAAACCTCAATATTACGTGCAGTCACCAACTTAGTAGGTAGTGAATTCCATTACTTTAAGGTCTGTGAAGATTGTCCTTTTCTGTTTATGATTTAATTGTGGCCCCTGTAACCATTACGTGGCCACTTCTATCTGCTCTGTTCACGGGGTATGATTATTTCCCCTCTAGAGCTTCATACATCATACGTATTTATTTATTGTGACTAGGATACCCCTTAGGTTACCATTTCTATGGAACACTGAATATTTAATGCCATTCATTATTTTCTTTATGAATATAACACAGGGACACAGTCATAATTTTGGCTTTTCTACTTGTATAAAGAATTTTCATTTCTGCAGTGATTTTTGCAAGTTGGCACATTTGTAAAGGAAAAGCTAAATACTTAAACTGTGCTATTTTACAATTTGCAACAATTTCAATTGTGCTCCAACTTCATTTACTAGACTCTCCAAGTGATCCTTTAACCAGAAATGTGTAAATGTTAACCAATGTGCCCGCAATGATCTGCAAAAGTAAAGCTGAAATTGTTTCAAGATAATTTTGGCACAGTTTCTTTCTCATGGCTGATAAAACTGTATTGTCATGTTTCAATATAATACAAATATAACTGCATTCTATGAAGTTACGTATTAAGATTTTATTCTATAGTTTGAACTACTTAGTTCAGTTAGTTCATCAACAAAAACTCCACTGATGTCCATCAACTTGGGCATATATATTTTTGTGTAAGGCGTTAGAGTGGTGGGTGTGTATGTGTAAGTGTTAAAGTGGTGTGTGTAAGTCTATGGTGTTAGAGTGGTTGTGTGTGTGTGTGATATGAGTGATAGAGTGAGCACATGTGTGTATGTATGTATGCGTAAGTTTAGAGTTGCCTGTGACCATAATAATTCATTCACAGCCCCCACCAAAATCATTATCCCTAACCGCCAAAATTTCCATACCCTATCATCATCCCCCCATATTGCAACACAATCATCCTCCTCCAACTTCATGCAGCCTAACATAACTTCTCATCATCTTAATACCCATCCAGCATTATTTCCTCATCATCTCAAGAGGCCAAGGACGGAGAGGAAATATGCAAATAATCTGTTGTAAGCACATAAATTTCCTTTGGTTGCAAGTGTGTGCGGTGCATGGGCACAGTTTAGAGGGAACAGTGATCTTAACTAACTCAACTTCAAAACATGAGCTGATGAAGGTTTAGTGATGTCATAAATTAACCTAATTTTATTCATCAAAGCATGATAAACAGCCTAAAATTGTTATTTATTTTTTTCTCAATAGAAATGATGATGACTCCTATATACTAGCCATGGTAAATGAAGATTAACTATTTGCTGCATAACCTTTGGATATATTTCTCCTTCCTCAGATATTTCCCACTTTCAATTTGGGGGAAAGGAGAGCTTTCCAGTAAATCATTTCTTTAAAGGCTGAAGAAAGTTTCCATTTCACAATATTTAAAGATTTTGGAAAGGCACATATGGTATGAGTACATATTTATCAGAAATGTGTAACCTAACTTAACTAATTGTACCCCAAAACATGAACTAATCATGTTTTTACATTTTTATTTAAGGTATTCTTTTTATCTTAGTCTGTAGCAAGACATGTTATTTAATTTATTTTTGGAATTAAAGTGTTCTGACAAAGATAACGGTGAAATAATATTTATGTGTTAAAATGGAACCAATCCATTAAGAACCTGGCAATATCAGTGATCCATAGACACATCTTTTCTCCTTTGAAATCGCGTAAATCAAGATTAAACAGAAATTTCCCATAATATTTCCCGCTGTGCTTCAGAGTATGAAAGCTGCAGAATAGTAATGATTTTAGTAATTAATATTTTTATAAAATAAACCTTGGGGTTTTGTACTGTCAGGCATCTCTGGTCACACCACATTTATTATGTTAAAATGGCTGCCTGTGTTTACTTAAGACAGTCCATTCAACATCCTGTCCCAACTAAACTTAATGGAGTGAGATCACCTATTGAATTTCTTTCACTTATCAAATTTGTTGCTAGCAATTCCAATAATTTATGGATGAATATATTTTTTTTTTAAATCCATATTACCCATTTAGACATAGTGATGCAGTAGAAGGGTAGCATTACTTAATACGTTTGTACCAAAAGAAATGTTTTGGAATTATGAGATACATATTTCATAGTGAGTTTCTTGTGGATCCATACCACTTAGTAACAAGAATCAAGAATGCCAATTGAAAAGTGTAAAATAAGTTCAGATGGCGATCCCTCAGGTCTAAGAGCCCCCCCCGGGTGTCTTCATGTAGAAGTGGTCCATTAAAAGCTTTCCTTAATAACATATACCATTGCTGGCCTCTATATTCTTCTTCTTATCTTTTACTTATATAGTGCCAACAATTTACGCAGCTCTTCCTAGAGTAAATACCGTATTTGCTCGATTATAAGACAAGGTCTTATATTCGAGGGAGTCTTATAATCAGACCTCAAAAAGAGGTCTGACTATAAGACTAAGATCCAGATCACCCGCAGAGCTGCAGGGGACCATGACCCTCCTCTCTGGTAACCTCCGCTGCTGCCGGCACTTCCTCTGGAGGCTTCTGTGTGTGTGTAGCACAGAAATTTATCGGCTGCCAGAAAGGAGGATCCCCGCAGCGCTGTTATCCTCCTCCCTGGCAACAGGTGAATGTCTGCTTGATGCGCACAGACAACCACCGGTGCTGCCGGCACTTCCACCAGGGCTTATAAGACTGAGCATCTGCGTGACCTTCCGGTGCTCAGTCATAGAAGCCGCGGCGAAACTAACAGGCAGCAGAGGTTGTCTACGCACATCGCGCAGATGTCCATTGTCTGCTCCCCCTACACACCAGGGAGTCTGAAGTACGGGGGATGAGTCTTGGGAAGCATTGCTAAGTCGGGGGGCAGAGTGGCATATGGGGGGTATAGGGCATATCTGGGGGCAGAGTGGCATAAGATGGGGTATAAGGCATAGTTTTTTTTATCAAATATGAAAAATAGTTTACAAGTGAATTAATATTTACTAGTAAAACTTTTTTCTTATACGGTAGTCTTATATTCAGGCTTTTTCTTTTTTCCTAAATTAATATTCAAATTTGGGGGGGCGTCTTATAATCAAGCAAATACGGTATATGTTCCAGAGGCATGACAAAACTAGAACTGACAGACTTAGACAAAGTGATAAGCAGGACCTGCTTGCAAGCTAACAATCAAGAAGGGATAGGGTGTAGAAAGACATAATATATGGAGCTAGAGATACTGCCGTAGATGAATGCAGGCATTGTCTTGGCATATATGTTCTAGCTGAAAAAGATTGTACGCTTCTCTAAAGAAGTGGGTTCTTGAATATTGAAAGGTAAGATGAAATCTGAAAGTTAGGTGGCAGTGGACCACAGACCAAGCTAGGTCTATACTGTCTTCCAGTGTTCTTCTTATGAGCGTCATCAGTGACGTGTATCAGTGCCGAATGTAACAGCGTACATAAGGTGCTCGCGCAGTTATAAATGACAAGTCCTCAGGAAGGGAGGAATGCTGGCTTCTGCTGACAGGGGGAGTCCAGACTATCAATAAAAAGCCTGATTTCCCGTGTAGTGGCAGGAAGCTGACTGGTAGTATATTATATGTAAAAAGATGTGTTCGTTATAACAGATCTGCTGCAATAAGAACCGTTGGGTGGGCAAAGTAGCAAATGCATATGGGGATCTGCAGAATCTATAGGACAGCACACTAGGGGAATTGAAAGGTACCTCCCAGTTATCATATGTATTAAAGAGTCCTTTCAAAGATGCAGCCCCTATATTTTTCTATGCGTAAGGCTCCTACAAATATAGAACTGAGCCCCGACTGCAGAAAAGTTACATTTAGACACACACGTTTCAAAGCCCTGCAATAATTTCACTCATCAATTGTTGTAGAACATGTGCCTTCACAGCCATAAGCTTTTGAATTAAACAATTTAGTCAATTTTCCTAGAAGAACACTACAATTATATGCATCTGTAACTACGTACAAACTATAAAAAATGTTTGCATTTGTCAACAACTAAATATGCTTATGATTCATAGAAAATGCCTTATTATTTATAATAAATTCATACCTCTTTATTTATAGTTAGTTATCTTATAGTAGCTTCCTATTTGCTTTCTCGCCAGAATCATAAGGTGGTTCTTTTCTTAAGTCATAGAGAATGCTCTGTATTTATTGCCGCTGTAAGACTTTAATGGCTTATGAGTAATTGTACAGTACACTCATTAAATCTAGCAAAGGGTTGTTTTAATGCATTCAGTAAGGTATATAAATCAAATCTTAGCTCTAAAGATTCTGCATTAAATCTCATGGTTACAGAATAAATATGTTCATTCTTCAAATATGTATTTGTGGCTATTTATTTTCGTCCTTGAGTTTGGATTTCATACAAATAAAAAGATGCTTAAATTGGAGGTCTGGACATAAGTACAGTAAGTTTCTTTTTTCCCCCAAATGTTTTTAATTGATTATAGTGAATATACTAGATACTCCTTTGTTTATGCCAAATAAGGTTAATATATGTGTTTTGTATATTGTAACAGTTTTCTAAACAAATGTAAGAAAATATATAGCATGCACATTATCAGAAATTGAATAGATATGGCTACATATGAATGTTTAATTCTAAATTAATTAGTAAAAAATAATTGTACTGGTGAAAATTGCTTAGGCAAAACATATAGACCACACAACTAGAGAAGCTAAAATGCATAAATACTTGTCGCTATATAAATAATAATAATGATAATAATAATACTACATTGATTTTGCTCCTTTTTTTGGTATTGTTGAATTTTGCAAAAGGTGGATTTTAAATATTGCACATTTTTGAAGAATAACTATTAGAATTATAGTTATTCTACTAATTACCTATTAGTAAATTAAATCATAAAACAAGATCACACAAAATTCTCTTTGTATACATAGTGAAACTAATAAAACAGATAGATGGATAGACATGTAAAAACATTTTTGCATTTAAACAATACATACAATATTTTCTTTCCATAATATTAGCAGTGATATTTTACCCTTCTGGCATTTGCAGTTTATCAAATATTTGAGATACACCAGAACTAAAACTAACGTGCACCATCTTTGATTTAGAAGCAGTGATTAAAGTGTACAGTTCATAAAATCACACTGAATTTTTATGTAAATTTAGTCCACACGGCAGCATGTCTGCATTATGCTAATCCCTGTTACTTTCATATTATCTCTTTGTAATAGCTGCAGAGATCAGATCTTGAGCAACGCCAACTCACCAAGTCACATCACCAACACATTCCGAAATACGACCACGTTTTACAAGTTAAGAATTTAAATTTTAGCCATACGTATTATACAGTGTTTATGACATCATATGTGTTTTGTTGCTTTATGGCTTCTACTGTATGACCTATTACTTCTATATTTAGTCTTGTATATAATGTATACAAAAGGCAAATATGGGGGCCATTATAAAAAAAAACCCAACCTGGTATAAAATTTACATTGTAGCTGGGAAAGGCTTACGAAGGAGCCTTATACTGCAGATATAAATGACATGTTTTTACTATGCATTTTTCTCATGTTTATGCAACCTATGAGCAGAAGACCGGGAAGGGGGGGCAGAATTCAGCTGCTTCCTTCACTAAAATCATAAGTTCTAGTATTTTCCCCACATATGAGCTTTATTAGAGCTGTGCTTTATTTTAAATTAAATGTTATAGAGTAACTTCTTATACCAGGGGATTTAGAGTGAAAAAAATAGATCCAGACCTATCACCATTTAAGCAAATTCTACTGGTCATGAAAACATTATATTCACAACCAATCACATGACCATATGACAGCGCCTTCCAAAGAAGCCTGGTGTTTAAAATAACCCTTATGAATTATTCATTGTAAGTTGATATTTATGCAAATGAAGAAGAATATGCCCACCTCACAACCAAAAACAAGCAGAGGAAAAATAAAAAAATATCAGGGAAGCATGCGGATATTCATGATGTTAAAACAGATTTTATTTAAACAATTGCAAATCATACCTCATTTGTTTTGAAAGCCTTCATATTTTCTTGGTGGAATAGATGACTCTCCGAGCCACCAATAAAACTGAACTGGAAAGCTGATTAAGGGCATTTACTTATTAGAAAGACGGATGCTGAATATTCATATCATGTCTCTGCTTATGTAAATTACAGCACACGTTAACCCTAGGGGATTAAGTAGAAAGCCTACACATAAGATATGTAGCACACAAGTTTATGGTAATATTTATAGGCAATGCTTTCAAAAGAATAGAAGGACCTCATGAATACGATGTATCATTGTTTTTATTTTCCTTTTTATTTGAATTCACAGAGAAAATGTAATCGTTAAAAATATGTTTGCTGAATGGCATAGAAAATATAGATTATAAAGTAACTTGTGATTTATTAATTTATTTAAAAAGAAGGACCATAGTCCTCCTGTGTGAATATACACTTTAATAATTTTGGATTAACACTGTATATAAAATAAAATATGCACAGGAGTCGTGGATAACCACCAATGCAGTAGGACGCACGGTGCTTGAGCTCCAGCTTGACCTGTTTGTGGTCATTGTTTGTGGCCATTGACCTCGCCACACCTGTAAAAAAAAAAAACAAAAAAACCCAAAAAAAACCATGGAGAAGCTGTTAAGGAAGGCATCTAAGGTTCCCTTGACCGCTAACAAAGAGCTCAGAGGCACGGAACACTCCTGCTTGGCACCGTGCCTGGTAAGCTCTCCTCTCCTGCAGAAAGTCCACCAAAGATGGCGGTAGAGGATTCAAATGCGGGAAGCAGTCCACGCTCTCTCTTTGACACACCTGCAGATGTAATGATGGAACTGCAAACACAACTTTAAGACATGCCCAGAAAGTCTAACTTTGGATATTTTTTTTAACCTTACAGGCTAAGAGATTTATCTGTGGAAATGAATGAAGATTTAAAGCAACAAGGCAACAGACCTTGAAATCAGGCTTCTTTGTAGCCCATATTGCCAAAGCTGGAACATAAACTGCAAGTGCAACACAAAATCACAGCGCTACTAGCACTACACGTGGTGGAGTTGGACAACTGTGGCCTCCGTAACTACTTAAAGGTTAGAGGAATGCCAGAGGCCCAAGAACCAGAGAATACTTGGCAGGATTAACAATTTGTTTAATAACATACCTGTCAGGCTGCGGAGCTGCTTCCTTTTAGTTCCCCCAATCTCGCTAGAGTTATGCCACGTACTGGGTCCATACAGACGACTGTAACGACCCAGAGCGCCCAAAGATGGAATTGCAGGAGTCACCGTGCTAAAGCGGAGACACAGGAACAGATGCAGAGTAACCACACTTCCCTGTGTGGCTGCATAACAGGACCGTGAAATAGCAGCGGGAGCCATGCAGTACAGATAACTCCATATATCTCTATATCCTGTTAAGAATAGAAAAGGCAGGACAGAGCTAGAGGAGTAGAAGCAGGTTGCAGAATGAGGAATACAGGTTACAGGGAGAGGCTACACACAAATACAAGACTAACCTAGGATTATATGATAACAATTGGGAGATTTACTCACATTTTAGGGCAATAGTATGCTTAGCCCACCACTACACCAAACCCTGCCTACTGAAGTACTAATAAAGTGAAACTGAACATTAAATGCAAACAGAGAACTGAGACAAAAATAACAAATGGGTGGGGCAGACCTTATAAAGGAAACAGAGCTGAAGCAAAGAGCAGAACTGAAATCAAGGAATCAGAAGTACAGGATAGAGCATTTTGAAATCCAGGAATGGATTACAGCAAAGGGGAACTATAGCAAGACTGGGAAATTCAGAAATATGCAGCTCCGCAGCGTGGATGGGGCATGACAATACCACATAGAGTCTATAATACCACAATCACTCTAGACCTTGAACACTGTGCACTGTGGTCAAAGAACCTAACCAGTGCAGTACCCAGAGACATCATTTGTTCCATGCATTCGTACCATCTGACAACAAGCTAGGAGGCAGCAGCCCATCATATTTTGGGGTTTTGTCCCAGACGTAGCCTGAGCAACTCTCCAAGCCTGCAATGTACTGAGGCTACGCACAGACTCCATTAAACAGGCAAATATACCTTTCTGGTGGGGCTACCACCTATCCACCATAGCGTGGAAAGATATTCAATCTCTGATAGTTAAGGAGCCTGTGGATGGGCTGAGATTTTGTGAGGTTCTGTGATTGTATGTATAAGTGCTTCTGGACTAGAGTGTCAGCATCATGGGGCCTTCGGTGATCCCGCCATTAATCAACCAACCATGGAGAAAATAGCAGTAACAATAGCTACACAGGAAACAAAATGGATACAACCCATATGTCTCCAGTAGGAAATCCTATGGAGAGCCCAGCATAACTACTACAAATAGGCATTCAACATAAAGAGGCATCAACAAGAACCCTAATGTGAATCATCATCAGCGCACACAGTAAGAATCCTTGATACACAAGTCAATGTAATTGTCACGAACTGGGTCCCGGGTGCCGATGACTGAAAGGACCCAGAGCCCCCAAAGATTGTGTGCAGGTGTTACGGTGCAGTAGTGGAGTTGGACAGGGCCTGGTTGCAGGGCGACCACACTCACCTGGGTGTTGAGTATCTAGGGTTGTGCAGCCAAACACCAGTGCCCTGATATAGCAGCGGATGTAGCCCAGAACAAAGTCAAATCCACTTACTGCACCGTAACTCCTGCACACAATCTTTGGGTGCTCTGGGTCCTTTCAGTCATTGGCATGAACCCAGTTCATGACACAAGTCAAATCCAGCAGGCACCCTGGAACAGGCATGAGACATCACACAAGACTCATGTGCGGGATGCTGCAGGCTGGGAGTATGGAAGCTAAGCAGAGTACTATAGCAGACACATAACAAGCAAGGGACATGGAGCACGAAACATAACCAAACAAGATATACATAACACAGGGCACAACAGGGAATAAGGCAAGGAACACCTGGCTACCGGGGATACAAGACAAGACACCCCGCTGCCAGGGACACAGGATAGGACACCCCACTGCCGGGGATACAGGACAGGACACCCCGCTGCCGGGGATACAGGACAGACTGATACACATAAATACAAAAACTAGCCTAGGATTGTTTGATAACTATTGGAGATTCCGTCACATCTTACGGCCATAGTATGCTTAGCCCACCACTATACCAAAGTACTCCAATGACGGTGGGTCATAACGCTAATCCCTGCTGACAAAGATACGAAACAAACCAAACATGAAATCCAAACACATAGCACTGAGACATACCTTTAGACTGCAGACTGAGACAAACAGAACACACGGGAGGGGCACAACTTATAAAGGAAACAGAGCTGAAGCAGAAGCAAGGAATGGAAGATCAGAACAGAGCAAAAGGAAATCCAGGAATGGATCGAAGCAAAACAGGGAAACTGAAGCAAGAACGAGATATGCAGCTCCACATCCTGGGTAGGACGTGACAGTAATAATAAAAGCTAATTAGAGTTAGTAAAATGCACAAGTTAAAACTATTTATGATGAAGGGCAAAAACTGACAGATGTCACCATCAGAAGGGCAGAACTGGCCAGCCAAGCTCTTCCTACAGCAGAAGTTTAGCACGGTTGCACTCTTTATTATGTATAGTAAAGTCACGGAGCTAAAACATGACCCACAAACTCTCCCTTTAGTAAATAAACCCCAATATCTTTGCTTAACATTAATTTAACTTTCTCATTTAGAAAACCCATCCAAACGATATATTGTATTTTCTTTTCTGAGACTAGGGAGGTATGCCTGCAAGCCATGCTCATTATCTGCCAAACCATGTCTTTATGGACCATGCTTTTTTCACAGGGGCACAGTTATGGTGAACAGGAGAGAACTTTCCCCAAACTGGTACCACAACGGTGGAAGCACACAATTGTGTAAAAATGTCTTTGTACATTGTACAACAGGCTAACGTTAAACTTGCACTGGCTGAGGAAGTCATGGACTGACGAAACACCTCCCAATGAACGTATTGAGCACTTTTATCATAATATATCTTATCTATTTTAAGTGACTGAAATTTTTAAAAATTTCAATTATTTTAAGTATTAATAAATTGTATAAAAACTTTTAAATTAATACGAACATCTTGAGTGATTATTCTCAGAAGGAGGCTAGGACACCGCCTTAAGAGTGTCCATATGTGTCTTTTATAAGCCTAAATTTTTTATTTGGCTCAGAATACTGTGAGCAGGCTGTGTGTAGGTTTTAATATTTTCATATAATGCAGTGATTTTTTTGTTTGCCTTTTATATTTCATACGATATCTGCATTTGAGAGACATCGATTGAAAACCGCTGACTGACCTATGCACACTCGCATTTAAGTATTTTAAAGTTATTTTGTTATCTATGTGTGTGTTTTGTGTTTCTTTTCCTACCTTGCAGGCCTTCATGGAAGAGCTCCTGTCGGCCATAAGGGAAAAAGCAAGGACCCGCGGGATGGAGTGGCTCGCTTCGTTGACCTGATCCCAGTGCAACAAGTGGAGCGTGGACGGAGCAGTTCCCGGACCCGCCAGCCTCCTGGCGGGTCCGGGTTAGAGGGTTTGAGACAGTTTATTAGGTTTTTGAGGATCAGTCTGCAAGTGTTGCTCGTCATCAGTTCCCAAGTAGTGTGTGGGACGTCCCGGCCGGTACAGGGCCACAGACAGCTGGCCCTTTTCCGGTTTCGGCCAGTGATTTGGAGAGGGGAACACGTAGAAATGTTTTCTCTGCTTCCTTTGGAGCAGATTAATTGGGATAAACCGTTGAAAGGTGGGGATGCTAAAAAGGTGGAGAAGGAAGAAAAACGTAGGCATCGGCTCACACTGCGTACTTTCAGCAATTGGTTAGAGGCTTTTGCGATTTTGCCTACCATGATTGGAGAGAAAGCACCGGAGAACTGCTCAGCTTTGTTTTGTTATCAAGATAGCATTGGGGAGGCTTCCAGGACGTATGGGGTTCATATTGGATGGTTGCAGTATGATGAACAATCGCGGCAGAAAGCTGTTCGTGCGCTTTGTGCTGGGATCAGAAATAGCTTTGTGGTTGAAGGTTATGACTGGCCGGTTGAGTGGTTTGAATCGGGTTTCACTAGGAACTTGACACTGTTGTGATGGGATAATTTTTTGGTGTGATAATTTAAGGGTGGTCCTTGCAGTAAATAATTTGTCCTCCTCTTCCCCTCCAGTTATTAGGTTGTTGCATCATTTGGTTTTGCGGTGCTTACAATTGAATTCTGGTTCATGTTGCTGGGGTTCAGAATGGTGTTGCTGATGCTTTGTATCAGCAGCTTTGGGACCGTTTTTGAGATTTGGCGGCAGAAGCGGATGTGGTTGGGGTGGAGGTTCTGGCCTGGATTTTTAGCACGGTCACGTATGGGTCTTGAGTCAGGTAGCCCGATCGTTGGCTCTGTCTACCTTGTCGACTTACACTAAGTACTAGCAGGACTGGGAAGCGTCCTTGCAGGAGGTGGGTGGACAGGCTTTGCGTGAGGAAAGGTTGCCTGTTTTGCTGTATGTGGCAAGCATTACCAAATGCCTGGCGGCTCTGGCCTTTTTTTTTCAAGATGCAGGACGATGTGGATTTGACAAATGAAATTTTGGTTTCCCAGGATATTGTCATGAACCTCATCCTCACCTGAGCTCTGCCCGGTCCGTTGTTTATTTTCCTTCCGGACTGTTTGGCCGCCTGGGGATGGTTCCTTGCTGGTTCATGAGAACGGGAGATCGCTGTCTCGCTTTCAGCGGTTTTCCGTAAATGCTTGTTAGCGTGTGTCTTGAACAACTAGGAGTTTGGTACCCATTATTTTCGACCTCCCAGGTGGCTAGGTGGGGTTTAGGTGAAGATATCAAGGAGATGGGATTCTAGACATTTTCAGAGCTATGTGCGCTCGCACTTTGTGTGATATGTTTGCTTTCTTTTATTTATCTTGTATGACTTGTGTTTTGTTTTAGGTTTTTCGGAATGCCTAGTGTGGATTTTAGGCCATTCCTATGTTTACTGGGCGGCGAGTAGGGCTGGTATTCGTCCTCACGGTCAGTTTTTGGGCCTGTAAACAGGTTTGATGGCTTGGTTTTCGGGGCTTGAAGTGGGATTTCAGGTGGAGAGGCACGGTGCCCCGCATATATTGATTATTCACGCTGGTGGTAATGACCTTTGTACCAGGCCGGCCAGGAGACTCATGAAGGATATTAAATGCTATTTTTTGCGTTTTTGGGATCGTTTTCCTGGGTTACTTTTGATGTGGTCAGAGATTAGCCCTTAGTTGTTCTGGCGGGATGCAAGATCAGTTATTGGTATCAACAAAGCTTGTCGTGGGGTTAACCAAGCCTTCCCTCATTTTGTAGCACAGCATGGAGGCTTAGTGGGGAAGCATTCCGATATTGCATCTGACCCGGCAGATCTGTTTTCACAGGATAGGGTTCACTTGAATGCGGTTCATATGGATTTGTGGTGTCAGGAGTGGAAAAGGTGGGGGCAGGAGTGGAAAAGAGCGGTTGCTGTATGGCGGGGCAGCAAACTTGTAGGGATGCAAGCTCGTTGCCTGTGGCGGAGGAGTTCTACCCCTACCACGGTTGTTTGGACGATTGGTGGTATCCGGCAGAAGGGGTAGTAATTTAGGAGGGGAACTCTCAGTTGGTTGTTTGTACACAGATGTACAGAATATTTTATTCTGTGGTTATTAAAGTATGTTTAAAATTGTTCACAAAATGTTTACATAAAGTCATGTCGAACATTTGCTAAATAAATGTCTCGGACTTTTCTAAATCCGATAAGCATTATAATTTCTTGTACTGAAGTTCTCTCCTCCCTCTAGAAAACACCTTTACTGCGGCCACCAGAACCAATCAGATCCTGAGAAAAAGAATTGAAGATGGTTTTATAAGGTGAACCTCTAATCCCTATAAATTGATAATAATTTGTAAACGAATGAAAACCAAAATTGGCCAATACAGAAGCTAAGTGAAGGAGTTAAATTCAAAAAGACCAACTGCTACAAACAAAATAGATAAAGCTCATCACTTGGCGAAATGTGCTTCATGTGTCTTCTTACCGCAGCTTCTGACTTTAGCAATAAAATTAGTTAACCTTACGAATGTCACATAATCCTCAAGGACATTCGGCATACTCTGTTGGGTCTCCTAAATTCATAGGTAGACACTGGCGGATGATGCTCTTTTAGGTGCATTTTCACTTTAGAATCACCTATGGAAATTCAAAAATGACTGTTAAGAGTAAGTTACTATTTATTCTTTACTAGCAAAAATGTGGTCTGTTTTTCAGTGAGTTTCCTTTTTATTTTATGGTTGCTCTACACATTATAAGTTAAGTTTTTATTGTTGATCATGTTGGGCTGTTCCATTACTCTTTGTGGTTAATTTGTAAACAAATTGTTGTTATAAATATATTAAAGTGCAAAATGTAGGATTTGTGAAGGTGACAGATTATCTTTTGACATCTTCCTAGTTTTTCTTTAGTTAATCTAGACCTAGAAGCCATTGAAAATTTACACAAATAAAACTTTAACAAAACTGTGTGTACTTGACTTGTATGATCTAAATGCGCTGATTTATGCTGTCAAAAATAAAATAGTGATCTCACTGCAATGCAACGCATTAGTCTGCAAAACAATGACCAATGCTTCCTATAGATTCCAGGAGGACCCAGAAAAATTGCTTTTTGAAACAACACAGAAAAGAACTGTGTGAGAGTAATCATTATACCAACACTACATACTACTCATCACAAATAATATAAAATAAAATATCCATGTATGTCCAAACATTCATGTATGTTATTAACAGAATGTTTATGCTACAGGCAGCAGAATAAAGCTTACATTTTGCATACTTGGCTGAATGCTTGTAATATAGTAAGACTGTCAAGTTTTGATTCAGATGTGAATGTTATGTGCATGCAGTTTGTCCCCAGCATGCCAACTTTGTATGATATTCCAGGTCACATTGAATACCAATAAAATGTAGCAAAGTAAAATGTTCCTAATAGTATAATTTTAATTGAGGCATACTTTAAAGTAGCTACTGCTCAGACAAGTGAATTAGGCAGGCACTGTCATAGTCGTACCGACAGACATAGTCGTACCATTGCTGAGAAATGCTGATCTAGCCCATGTTAGAGATGTGGCATGCCTCAGTTACAAATCAATACTCATTTTTGCAAATTACCAATTTTACAGAAAAATAACCAAGTGATGTGAAAACACTTTGTACATATCTACACATTCTCATTGAACTACTTTGTGTCAGTAAGTAAAGGGACAAATTGTGCACTAAATAGCACATTGTGGCCTCAAAGCATTCCCAAGGAATTTAAACACGTATGGGATAGGCGTAAAGCTGTCCTGAATCTTAGACAAGACCAAGGACTGATTAAGTAAGTCTTCACAGCAGGAAGAATTAGCCAAATGGTTCTCATCTGCCATCAGATTCGGTGTTTCTGCATTTCAACCTATTTTGCATGCTTGTCTCATTTTTGAAAACATATTTTGGTAGGGCTTTTGAGGAAGATATATATATTTTCAGTTCTCTTCTTTTATTTGTAACATAATTATTTATGAAAAGTTTAGAAAATGTAGAAAATGAATTTATTCACAACAACTGGAGTACTATTTATCATTCCAGTGCTATTAAAATATTTCTTGACTAGAAAGATTTGCAGCCAGACTGTTAAGACAATTTTCATTTTCTTTTTTTTTACCAAAGAGGGAAGCATTTTTTCTGTTTGTTCCATTTCCTGATAAACTAATGAAGCTACAGTTTACAGTGGTGTTTCCGAGCAGCTGATGGAATAGTTAGTGCTAGCTGTTACTATGATCTAAGATGAATAGGTTACATTTATTACACATATCCAACTATATATATATAATTACATACATACATACACACATACACACACACAGTATAAGACCCATGAGGAAGGCTTTACACATTTTACACAATTTGGATACATTTTTGCCCATTCATCCAGTAGAGCATTTGTGAGGTCAGGCACTGACATTGGATGAGAAGGCCTGGCTCGCAATCTCAGTTTAGTTCATCCCAAAAGTTTCAATGTGGTTGAGGACAGGGATCTGTGCGGGTCAGTCAGGTTCTTCCGCACCAAACTCATCCAACCTTGCATTTCTGGACCTTCCCCAAACTGTTCCCACAAACCAGGATGCATAGCACTGTCCTAAACATCTCGGTATGTCACCTTTAGCATACCAAGACATTTTGGACAAATTTCTCAGTTTTTGGAGAATCATGCCAATTGACAAATTGTTAAAATTAAACAGTCCTAACACCTCTAATCAGTACTATGCAAATAAAAAGTCATTGAAAATTTGGGTTGTCAGGACGAATCCAGTTTTGAAATTTAGAAACCACCTCACAAGGCTGGACCCAATTCAGAATAAAAGTTTATCTCTATTGGCAATACATCAATAAGTCAAGGTAAACCAAATGTCTCAATTAGAGCAACCAACGGTCACCCCCAACACTTGATGAGTTTTGCCCTACGATTAAGTCCTTTGTAGCCGAAACGCATCAAGGGTGCGGATGACCATTTGGGTGCACACAATCTTACGCACACCTAGCCTTGTCCGTTCACTGGGCCACTTCCTCAAAAGAAGAAGTGTCCCATGCAAAGGCCACAATCTTGCCTCTTTACATTCCTGTTTATTTTTTGTCCCTGAAGATACAGAGCCATTCCTTACTTACCCTTAGTTACAGCAGGCCCTTATTAGAGAATGTAAATGACAACTTATACACTTCTACAAATACAATTTTATATTGTTGAATACAGCACTTAGATAACAGATTGACCACAGTTGTCATGGTTCTATGTGAGGCCAACATTTGGTGCGCTACCTCTTAGAATGCAAGAACTCCCCTGTGTAGCCACTCGTTGATGACCACGCATGTGGTTCCTGACCCTGCCGGTTTGGCAGCTTCCTGGGTTTCTTGCTGGCCTGGTGCCTACCCTGCCTAAAGGTTGCAATCATCTGCCTTAGGTAGGCCCCAGTGTGTCTCTGGGCTGGCCGACACTATTCTTGGAAATACTAAAATAAAATACTTACACACCGCACTTGGGATAACATGATGCAATTATATAGTTAATAAAACTTGAGGATATTCTCCTGCTGCCATGGGAACTTTGATTTAACCAGAAAAGAGATTCCTCATTTAGATGACCTTAGTTGCTACTGCGCAAAAAGCAATTAGTATTATGATGCTTGTAATCTAGTTCTGGCGGAAAAAAATTTGCAAAAATGTGTAAACTTCAACATGTGCTAATGTTTAAATTTTTACATAAGAGGATAACATCCTGTTTAACAGATTTCAGCCATAAAAAAGCAGTAATTAAGTACATTTTAATAACTGCCTGACAAATGGCAACTGATTTACATATAGGATTATAATATTCCAAGTAATCACTATTTAGACATTTTTGTATTAGCAGTATGTGAATAGCCTTTATATTTTAGATGAGCGTTTTAATTCTATTTTTTTAACATGGTCAGACATGGGTCATCTTGAAATACATATATCATACTCAACATACCTTCAAGCTACACAGCAGGAGACAGTTTCCCACATCTTAATCCCACTTAATACATTTTGCTAATCTTTGCACGGAAAACTCTAACATAGTGTTTTTGCCAACCTTTTTCAATAGCCCAGAGAAACAAATCTTAATACATACATGCTTCATTTTGAGAAATATTTTCTTAAAGGTTATTTCTCCATCCCATCTGTCCAGATTTCTTTTGCATTTTGTAATAAAGTATCACAGTATAGTTTAATCACCAATGAACAATGTTACTGACCGTAAGAGCATCATTCAGCCCCTATGTTCTGTTTCACAATTAAATGATAGTCTGAACAATCACTATAAATGATTAATTTAATAAGAATGCCATTCATTCATTCCATTCTCTACAAGCATATATTATAAAAATGTGTTTTAATATTTTATTAAAGTTTAAGATAAATTGCATAAAGTATTATATAAGAGGAAATATCACATATACAGAGAAACATACTGTATACGCAAATAATATATCAAGATAAATTACTTTTTTCAAGATATTCTTGGTAGTGGAAATTATATATATCAAATGTTACCATCAAAGCTAATCTATTTATTCTTGGTAAATATAATACTCTGGGAAATTACAGATTTTATCCCAAACTTGGTTTCATAAACATTTTATCTATAAAGCCAAAACAGGCCACCGGTCTCACCAGGTACTGCACCTTGAGCTATCTTGCCCTAATTGGAAGGTGACAGACACACTGACTGCCTGAGGACACAGTCCAGGCAATTGAGGAAAAAAAAGCTTTAAAATATCCAAGAGTCCAAAACATGTTTCTGCTATGCTGTAGATTGGGATATTTATGCTGTTTAAATGCTGGAAGGTATGAACCTCTGCAACTGATGATTTCAGTCTTTTCATTATATCACAGATTTGTACACACTGGTGACAAGCGTATTCAAATATAAATGCTTAGTAGAAAGTGAGAGTATAGAAAATAACAAACTTCAGAAAATCATTATGAAATGTATAAAAGTAAATTAAACCATTACTTTTTACCTGCTTGGCCATTTACGTAAACTGGGACTATGGGAGATATGAGCATACCTGAGAACCCCTCTTCTTCACGAAGGGGTGAGGAATAGGCTTGAGTAAATGCTGTTCCTCTGGCCAGAACAAAATAAAACTGATGTCAATTTCATTAATTCGTATAAATGTCCAAAAACAAAGTAGAGACCTCTGAATATTTGTTTAAATGTCTTCTTCTCACTCTTACACAATGTCTTCCTATCTTCTGCACCCTGTCTCCTTTCCTGCAGCACCCCTTTTTTCACACTGTTAGTTATATTCTTGTCAGCTGATGGATTTTGTGGCACACTCAGGCGTTTCATTATATTTGTATGGTAGTTGATTAGTCATTAATATAACAAAAATTTAGCTTTTCAAAGAGCATACTTTTACGTCAGAGATATCATTATGGTTGTTGAGAAAAAGTCAAGCGTTTCAAGAATTATTTAAAGATCAAAGTAAAACACAACTGGCTTCATCACAACAAAAAGCAAAAATAATCCCAGACACAGAATTCATTTCTAGATAACAGGCACAGACTTCTGTGCCAGACTCCCTCCAACAGTCACCTGGAGGTTGGAGGTGTTGTATTTTTATGTATTTTACTTTATTATTTGTGTGGCAAAGGATGGAAGAACAGTGACTACCAGGAAGACAACCACTTTTAAGCATTGTTATTAATAAAAGTAATTGCCATCTGCAAGAAATTATAAAAACTGGGGTGCTAAGGGTGGAAAAGGTTATTTTTTTGCAACTAATTTTGTTTCCTTCAAGGCAATAATTAAAATATTAACATACACGCTTAAAAAAATGTTTTAGGGATAATCTTGTTTTACTTATATTGGGCCTGGAATTTTTTCTATTTAGAAAATAAACAGTTCTGATAAATTTATCAATATATTAAGATGCTATGGGTTTTCATCAAGGCTTTAAAAAAATGAACTTAGAAATCTTAAAAGATTTTTAAAGAACCAAAAGAACCAGCATTGTAAAAATCTGTTCCTACCTTTGGTCCTCAAGCCCATCAAAAAGGCAAATTAAAAAAATTCTCACTTGCTCTTTAATTAACTATTTAAAGTAAACAGGTTTTCCATCTCCATAATTAGAAAGAAACTCTACAGAAATGTAACAAAATCTCTCTAATTCCCTCCCCTTCTATGTGATTAGAAGCAGAGCCGCAATGGGGTGGCTATGGAGCCCTGACACTTTAAGGCCAGTACCTGCTAAATGACATAAGTGCAGCTGCATTTATTATTATTTTAATTTATTGTTTTATATAGTGCCATCATATCCCACAGCGCTGCTCAAAGAGCATAGCCAACTAGCAATTGCAAACTACAGCACCTGATCTAGCACAGAGGGAGCAGTATTAGTAAGTACAAGACCCTATTAGATACACCAAGCATTTGCCAGGCATACCAGATAGCCAGCCCAGGCCTGGTTAGAAGCTCTTGCTATTAGTGAACTAATCTGTTTGTGTGGGGACAGTAACTTAGAAAGAAGAAAAACACAACTAAGAAAATGTCTTGGTTCCAAAAAAAATAAAAACTATGTATTAGAATGTTATATATATTGAAAATCAGAAGTCGCTACATAATATTTCTATTTTTTCTTTCCAGTAACAAACTGGTATAGAAACACATTGATACAGAAATAAAAAAGTAACACAATAAAGTAAAAGCACGTGTTCAGTTTGCTGTAGTCAATATCATATGGCAAAGCATTGCTTTTCTCGTATTGTAATGTATACTATAAAGAATGCAAGCGGTGCCCTCTTGTGGCATCTACGGCAAAGCAAAATATGTTGCATCCAATAGTTGTCTCATTTTGCCACCGGCTAACATTTCTATTAATCAGACTTTATGACTCGTGGCTTTAGATAGACCTCAACACAGTTTTCCATTTGCTCTAAATTACACTTAAGTATCATAACTGTCTTGAGATTGGAAATATGCTTTACAAATAAAGACGAATAATATCATAAAATTATTTGACGGATTTAAGTTATCCATTTTTAAATACAGCAAACCCCACGGAATACATTTAAAATGGTGCCCTTCGTACCTTACCACCCGTATATTTTTACTTAAATTATTTAAAGCAAATCAAGCAAAGAGAAAGTGTAGCATTAGGAACTAATTACAGATAACACATTAAGCATTATGCCCATTTTGAGCATATTAGAAGACACAGCTGCATAATTGTGCCGCTGACGGACTATAACAGACATACGTTACTTAAGCTCTGAGCTTTGCACCGGACAACTCATGGGCAATGCCATATGGAACAGTTACCAATGCTACCTTTTTTCAAAGAGACTTTAACCCACTGCCGCGGCTGCAGGAACGCCGTGGTGGGGGGTGGTGCTGCAGCATGCTGCTCCGAAACCACCTCCCTCTGCAGTGCGTGGGGAAAGAGACAGAGGGGGCGGGACGGATACTTTTTATACAGGAGGGGCGGTGCTCTCAGCACCGGCTCCCTCATTGAACTGTATGAGGGATTGTACTGTGGGCGGGTCTGTAGGCGTGACGCGTGACTGAGACCCCTATAAAACACCTGAACACCAACATGTCAGTGCTCAGATATTCTGAGACGCTCAGTGCATTACAGAGTGTCTTCAGTTCTGTGCTCCTGTTCCTATAGTGACCTATTTACCTTGCCTGTTTGATTGTTTCCTGATCTTGACCTTCCTGAACTTGACCTCGGATTACCTACTGACCTTGCTTACGGATTGCTGCCTGAACTTTGACCTTGGATTCCCTACTGACCTCGCTTGCTGATTGCTGCCTGAACTTTAACCTCGGATTGCCCATTGACCTCGCTTGTTGATTACTGTCTGAACTTTGACCTCGGTTTTCCTATGGACTCTGACTTTTGATTTATAGTCTCCCCTGCATATTGGGCTCCTCCTCCCTTCACACCACAGGTGCAAGTCGGTGCCTGTCACATATACGTTTTCAGTGCTGTTTGCGTTGAGTTTTTAATGCCGTTCAAATGCTTAGAGTCACTACAACTGTCTGTTTTTGAAGGAAAAGCATATTAAAATAAAATTGCTATAAAATACAGAGTAGACCTTGTTAATGTTGTAAATGACCATTGTAGCTGGAAACTTTTAATGGAATATCTCCATAAATAAATAAGTTGTGTTGGAGGTCATAAAGAAGAGTTTGTATTTTATATTTTACCATCTTATTTTGGGTATTATTTGGTTACAACATCATAACCCCTGTACTGACTGGACCAGTTCAACCTGTAGACTGTAAAAAAATTCAGCGATCTTTTTTCAGGTCACCCAAGTATCACTAAAATTATACAGCTATTCAAGTGTTTTTTCTGGAGGCCTATTTTTTCCAAGGCATTTCAAGATATGTCAAGTCTTGTTATGTTTGTTCCAGAACATAATATAAATGAGAGGTTTTGGTTGTATGAATTGGCCACATGAAGGCACACTCTCAATAGGGTGAGAACCTACTCTTAGCTCCTACATATTGGGCGCACATAGCAGTTTTTACAGTTTTTTGTATACATTGTACAGCCAACACAGTGTATTTGCCTCGTATTATTCATTTGTAATATTTCAGCCTAAGACTAACTTAGCCCACCAACATTTTTTCTTTTCCCTGTTTGCACATTTGGTTCTTATGCAAGGTTTGGCCACCACCTCACAGACTGCTACAGCGTTTATAAAAGGATAGTTTGTCTACATGGTCTATAAAAAACATTGCCTTTATTTGCTGGCTACCGATAGCATCCACTTACCATGCCTTCGACTTTCACTGCCTCGTGTTCCCGATGCCACTAACCAACTCAGTGCTGTTATATATTTCAAGAAACTATTCAACATGTCCAAGTGACATCCAAAAAGTATTTGGTTCATCATCATCGGAAGGACTTAGCCACGCTATACTGTAAGTTTGGCTTACTACTAAGATCTGATTTTCTTGTCCCAGCAAGATACCATTGGCCCCACCTAAAGTATTTTATGCTCTTGGATGTATCTGATCTACATTAATTTAGATGTATCAACATTAAACTGTAGCTGCCACACTCCCGACCATTCTTCTAATTTACTTCAACTAACTTGCCATTTGACTCGTTTTACCAAGAATGTACACCGTGTTGTAGACCTTTGTATCATCTGCAGTTCTACCAGTAAATCCTTACAGTGTCAGTAACAGACCTCACAATAATACAACGCTCCAACTATTCAAATAAATTTAGCCTATTAAGAAATATCAGTTCTGGGAAACCAAGAAATATTCTATTGAAAATGGTTAAAGTTAACTAGTAGTTCAGGAGTAAAAGAGTTCCACCACAGTACTTGATTAACTCAAATAAAATGGTTTAAACTTAAATATAAAGAAAAATACAGGATGTAATTTTATCTAAATTAAGGAGCTTAAAAATTAGAGGAGAAACATAAATTGGGGAAAGAAATGTAATTAGGAAATGCTATAACTGCTGAATTGCTAAATTAAAAACACAGCATTGTTATTCTACCATTTAACTTTCATAAATCACTACTAATTACAGATATATATTTTTAAACCACAGGAATGCTTGTCAATACATCATACGTGAAGGAAATACAAACATGCAGCCTTTTGATATTTTATTTATATAATTTCACAATATTGATTTTCTTTTCAAAAACAGACCTTTCGATAATTTGTTTTTCATACTACATGCTTATTTTTAGAAATAAATCTATGTTTTACAAGAAGTGTTGGATAATATATTTTATTATACGTTGGTGCAGAGGAAACGTGCCTCTCATTTCAGTTCAAGATTGTCCTTTTTGGCAGGATTAGACCTATGTGTCGATGGGGATTTTTCCTCTGTAATGGAACAAGACAGCTAAAATATAGATGCTCCTAAGCGGGAATGCACATAGGACAGGCTATGAAGTTGGTATACATTCTAGGTGACTTCATCTCATACTTGCTTTTATGCCATAATACATTTTATGTCAGAATGTGATCTAGAAAATGTAATGCATATATTTTATGGGGGAAACTTTAACACATCTGGAGATATGACAGTTATAACTATGGAACATGAAGAATGGCAAAATATAACCAGGACCCAAGGACTCGAGGCTAGGTCCTGGTTAGGCGCATGGAGCGTTTTTAGCCATGTAGAGTGCCCATAGCAGGCTAGTCCACGAGAGTCTGGTTAGGGTAGACCAGATGGGGTTTTCTGGTTACCCTGTGCCCCCCAATGAGCACAGGGTGACCTACACAAGAGCAGGCAGGCAAGGAATCAATCATGGCCTCCTCCCAAACTTAAAACTGCCATGTGTCCTCAGCCTCAGGGGGTTACAGTGACACTGTGGGCTGATCTCACATCCTCGTGACCACAAAAATACACTCTGATGTCTGCCCTATCAACATTTCATGGCACTTTCTGAGCCTACTATGGTGACCACAGGTAAGGGGAATCAGGGTGTGATTCTGGAGAGGGAGCATGAGAAATGGCTACCACATCCAAGGAAGGAGGCAGACAAGCAAAATACCCAATCCCAACTAGGGGAGGTTGTGACAAAAAATAATAATAGAGGATGCTTTCAAGGTCCTGTAATTGGAATAAGTACACTTTTAAGTCCTTTAACGAGAATCTATTAGAGGGCAAGTCTGGTGCTGCACTGTGCAGTTTGTGCCGGATTGCAAAACAGGATGTTTTTGTTTCTACTATATTGAGCTATATTCAACTGTGTGTAGGCTAACATTACAGCCTGCATATACCATGGCCTCCATCCTTTTTTTAGGGTGGAGGTCAGACATAGAAGCCCTTAAAGCAAACCTTGGATATGATGAAGATGGAGGATTGAACAAATGTCAAAGTAAGGCAACTGCTGTGTGGCATATCTCCAAGAAAATATTTGTTATTGAAATATTTGTTTGAGAGATTCTGTCAAAAATAAAGGATGTGAAGAAGGGGGTTGGTCGGCCTCACAGTGAGAGGGCTGATCCTTATACCCTCATAAGGATGCAGGACCTGTACCAGCAGGCCCAATCCCACAGGGCCATGCAGATTGCTAAGGAGATGTATTAGAGGCCCCATTGGAGTCTCTGGAAAGGTGTCTCCCTGTATTATCCTTAACCATAATATGAGCATCATGAAGACATGTAGGGCTAGTATTCTTGCTTATGAAAACTATTGTCAAATATTGTCTTTGGGGGTGACTTTAACACCATTATTAGGCCTCAAGTTCTCAAAGTAGGTTGAATAGGGGTTATGTTAAGGAGCCTCTCCCATCGACTCGTGCTCAAACCTGTCAAATTCTCAGATCACTTTATACTGTGTCTTTCACAAAGGGTGGTGGTAAAATACTAGCATTTGAGATACCCTGGATTGTCTAGTTTACAAAAATATATGATCTGATGGGGTAAATTGAATTACAGGCTTTAAAATGAAAAATGTATCACTGTACTCAAGAGGTGTTGCTGAACACATGTTGGCGTCTCTAGTTTTCAAAAATATATGGTTTGATGGGGTAAACTGGTTTCAACGATGTCACAAATAGGGCAGAGGCAAAAACTGACCAGATGTAAAAATTTCTAAACAAAAAATGCGAACCTCCCAAATGTGGCCCTTTAGGCTCCAAACAACCCGAAAATCCTATGCATGGGTGGGGTCACTGTACCCAGATGTTGCTGAATACATATTAGGATGTTGTTTTACAGTGACATATGTCAGGAGCTGTAAATTCCTACCTGAGGTAAAATGTGCTCGTAGTAGAATTAGTGCATGGAAAGATATAAAAATACTAGCATTTGAAATACTCAGGGGTGTCTACTTTTCAAAAATATGTGGTTTGATAGCTTTTTTAGATGAGCAATTGATTTTTTAAATAAACAAAACAAAGTCACAAACAATATAATGTAAAAAACCTATGCTAAACTAAAAAAAAACTTTTGCAACTCAATTTTGCATTTCTTCTACACAGTAGATTTCACTGCGGAACAATGAAGCCAGTTTACTGTAATACCCCATATACATAGTCTCTAGGAGGCCTACACATAGTATCCTATAGTGTACTATTTTTTTTTTACTACTGGCTTAAGGAGTTTGGGGGTAGTTGTTTTTTTCTAATAGGGTTTCTTTTTAATTAGTTTTTTTTCTTTGCATCGTTCTCAGTTGGGAATCCTTATTTCATATATACATCTTTTTTTACTCTTTTAATTTAAAGGATCTCCCTTGCACTGATCACACTGTGATCAGCGAGCATGGCTACATAGCCTTGCTGCTTGCAATATGTGCTATTAGCCAGCAAGGGAAGCAGAGATCACAGCAGGGTCTGGAGAGATATCAGTTGGCACCAAGTCAGAAATGCTGGCTACTGCTGACAGGTGATAGTCCACGATGTCATTAAACAGCTTGATGTCCTGCAAACTGTGAAAAAGGCTGGATGTACTAGTAACATCCAAAGGGGCATCTTGCCTCACATTTTATCGGCATTGATTGTTTTTTATGATCACACCCTACATTATAAAAGGACCAACCCCAGTAAACTATTCCTTACAAAATTAGCATGGCCCTCCATAAACCATATTTTAAATAGTAAAACTTCTTGAAAATCACCTTACTGATTGAACTATGCATTATTTATGACCAGCTCAACCTTCCTTGCTGAGTAATTTAGTTTATAACGCATAGTGAATTTAGGGAGTTGAAACTACAACTCTACTATCCACAACCGCTTTAGTGAATAAACCCTAAAGACCTATTAGAAGTCTACTACCTTCAGAAGGGACTACTTTGTCCCATTCATGACATATATTAGTAGGTTCAAACTACCAGCACAAGGAAATCAAACTTTCTTCCTGTACATTTTTATTAATAGTTACCATCTACATGACTCGTGGGAATGGTTCCCAACAGGCAATGTGCAGCAATAAATCAAGAAAGTCTTGTTATGGTTAGACTTTCCTTTGGACAAAAATCCTATTCCAGTCTGCTTCTTTCTGCAATATGTCAGAGTTAAAATGTTATTTGTGGAAACTAAGAAGTTTAAGGTGCCGACACACCTTTGTCTAGGGCTGATATCTTCAGTATTAATAGTGTATATAATCGTGATGACAAAGGATTTATTTCTGTGAATCAGCATACGTCAAAATCCACAGGGCTACACCAGGAATATTCAAATGAATGAAAATGAAGGAGAGGCAGAACCTACTTTATAGGAATTTTAAAAAAAGATCTCCCTGGCAGGAAACCTTAAGGGTATTGCCCTAAGATAGGAAGTTATTCATAATCAAAGAAGGGATTGTCCTAGGATAAGAAGATTTTAATGGCCTAACATATGTCTTACTTTAAAGCCTCTGTTGTGTTCTGAATAGAGCCCGAGTCTTCCACAACCTAACCTGAATAACCTAATATTATACATATTTCATATTCTGAAAATCTTGTCACATCCTTAGCCATTATAAATGATTTCCAGCGCCTGACCCTGCTGTATCCACACATAATACTTTGGCGTTGATTTTTCTATATGGTTTTGTCCTAATTTTAGAAAATAAAAAAATCTACATTTCAGCTTCTTTAAAACAAAATCTTGGCATTATAAAATGTCCAATATTCCAGCCAAAGCTTTTAAGCAACCATATTCCAAGCCTTTGTTTAAAACAAAGCCATCTTGTGTAGTTTTATCCCTATTCCTGCCCTAATCTCTAACAAACCCTCACCACAACACGAGCAATAATAAACTATCCGTTACAAGAGGGGGGGGGCGCGCGCGCGGTCCATTAACGACTGACGTCACTTGTCGCTCCGGATTTCGCGATTCTAGGGCGCCGTCGCTGAGGAGTAGTGACGTATAAACCGTGCGCCGAGTTTTCCCTCAGACAGCGGCATGTATCATAACAGCACGCAGAGGAAGTTTTGGACTTTTCCAAGCGAGGACGAGCTAGCTCGCCTGAGAGTTCAGGCGAATGGCAAGTGCCGAGCAAGGATACGAGCCACGGGGAAGGTAATGATGAGGCCTCGCGGGGCTGCTGTGTTTGTTTACAGCTCTGGGGCACTGATAAGAAAGGAAGCTGTATGGGGGACTATGGGCTGATGGGGCAGAAGTAACTGAGGGGCTGCAAAGCTTTGAGGGTGGGCGACTCGTGGCATTAATGCATGATTGTTATTACGTTCTCGTTTTCCAATGGATCAAAGAAGAATTTTGACGTCACTCACTGCCACCTGTGTACTTCCTGTTTGTTCATGGTTTTGCAGTGACATATACTTTGAAATACGTTTCTTTTCCTCTTTTATTGTAAAGTTCATCTCATCTCATTTACATAAAAAAAGAGAAACAGAAGTGGTTATTTATGGCATGCCTGTTTGTGTTTTTTGGCCTCATTGTATGTTGAGCAATTTTTATGACGTTGTACATTTTATTTACAGCCTCAGTTATTGGAAATCTTCTGTTTGGAATCTCAAGAAGAGTTAATCATCTGCAAATATTATGAGAAGCGACTAATTGATTTCTGCAACAATTTCAAGCCCACAATGCCCAAATCGGTTCTGGTGAGTTGGACCTTGTATCGTTCTGTATCATTTTTAAGTAAAGGGCGCTCTTCAAATAATCTGGTATCACTTTGAAGCAGATCAGTCACTTGGCATTTTTATTTGTTTACATAGTAAACAAACCTATGAAAAGATGGTGCAGACTTAAACGCTAAATCAAAACCATGATCTTTCTCTTTATTTTAAGAGAAAGGTGAACTAGCTGCCTTGTAACCAGTTTGTATGATTATACCTCCCCATTAAGTTAATTACATGCTGTTTAGTGGCAGACATTTTTGAACTAAATATCTCCAAATCAATAGCCAAACAAAAAGCAAAAAATGTCAACAGACTGAAATACTAATGGAAAATAAGAGCATAGTTTAAACAGAATTCTATTTATGGGATTTGCTAAAGCTCAGTGTAAAGTAAATCCACAGTATCATTATAAAATGTGAATTTGTCAAATGACGTTAACAACAGTCTGCTAGGGGGGCAGCATTGTCTTTTGTGTATCTTTTGCTCATTACATTTTTCAATGAGTAGGTAATTAAACTTATTATTTCTTCATTCATTTTCTAGGGAACAGCATGTATGTACTTCAAACGCTTTTATCTCAATAATTCTGTCATGGAGCATCATCCTAGGATAATAATGTAAGTTTTCCAACAAGAAACCAGACCTTTCCCCATTTGTTATTAATATGCCAGGTAGATGTTTGGACAGATGTAGGTTTCTTTTTTGTATCAGTTATCAGAAATTGTAATATATGAAAGCAGTGCTGTTTGAATATAAATATCTGCATCGCTATCTAGGGCCAGTTTTGACAAATTTACTCCACATGAAAGAACCAGCTGCAAAATAAAGGGGCTGCCATGCTAGTACCGCAGGTTCACATGACATTGTGTTTCGTGACCCTGCGGGATGTATGTTGTAATTATAATAAATCTAAACATATATTAACACTACAGGCATTTACTTATCATTTGTTCATGTTGGTATTCCTTTAAATGTTTTTTTTTGTTTGTCTCAGGCTGACCAGTGTGTTCTTGGCTTGCAAAGTAGATGAATTCAATGTATCCAGTGCACAGTTTATGGGTAATCTAGGTGAAAATCCTCTTGGACAGGAGAGGATACTTGAACAAATCCTGGAGTATGAACTACAGTTGATCCAACAGCTGAATTTTCACCTTATAGTACACAATCCTTACAGACCTTTTGAAGGATATTTAATTGATTTAAAGGTAATGTGAAATTGTTACGTTTCATTAGATTGTGTCTCTTCGGTGTTGGTAACATAGGTTAGCTTTGTCTTCTGGAGTCTATGTGGTTTGAATTAGGATCAACACTTCATCTAGCTTATGATAAAGACTGCAGTACAAGCAATGCACTTATATTGCTGAAATGGTACATACATTTAATATCATCTGTTCCAAAACAATGTTCTTAAAACACAGTGCTGCTTGTTTACTTTAAGCATTTGTTTTATCACGTACCATTCTGCACAGTGTTATTACATCAGGATTCTTAATCCAACCAGAAAATATTTTACTAATACAAGTCTATGAGAGAATGACTGCTAAATTCATAAGACAATCTACACTTGGGTAATAACCAAATCATTAACACAAACGCCTACAATAGCGATCTCATGAATATTGTAATCTAACAATTTATTTGTTTTATATAGCACCATCAAATTCTGTAGCGCTGTACAATGGGTAGACAGAACATAACAAGTAGTATGTAACATAACAATTTCACTTACAGAAACAGATGAGGAGGGCCCTGCTCAAACAAGCTTACAATCTAGTTTATGGAACACACTTCGATGCTACCCTACGTTGTACCACACAGTATTAATACTACAGTAGTCTAACATTCACAGAGATGCAAACATACTGTACCTGCTAAATCAACAGAGCGCTCTACATTATCTAGTTCCTATTTCAGTATTTTTACTACAGTAGTCTATAATTAACTGGTACAAATTGTGAGCTTTATAATGAGCTGCGTTTCTTAGTATGTAAAATTCTGTGTCAGTGTTCCTCAAACCAAACTACAGATTGAATTCTTATGAATATCTCAGTTCTATCGCAACAGATTGCATAGACTTCTGGTATCCCTCAAGACTTGTGTGTCAAACAAGTAATGCGTTTAGCATTTATATTATGACCTCCCTCCCCTAGACTCGGTATCCTGTACTTGGGAATCCAGAAGTGCTTCGAAAAGCTGCTGATGACTTCTTGAATCGCGTTGCATTGACTGACGCATGCTTACTGTTCACTCCATCACTGATAGCACTCACTGCGATATTATCCAGTGCTTCAAGGGCAGGACTGAATGTTGAAAGGTATGCCATGAACACTGATGATAGAAAAAGGAAAACACTGCCTGTCTTTTCTATTTGAAGGTTGCATTAATAACTAATGGGATGCATAATTATTTATACATTTTCTAAATCTAAGCATGTGAAATAGTACCTTTTAACTATTTTGAATGCTATTTCCCCCCCCCCCGATTGTATCATATTTAGCTTTCATTGTTTTATTCCATCTGTGAAATGTTTCAAATCTTCTTACTTTTTTTTTTTTTTATTCTTTCCAGCTATTTAACAGATGTCCTTTCATTAAAGGATAACCGAGATGCCATGGCTCAATTATTAGATGGAATGAGACGTACGTTATTTCTCTTTATACACAACTCCTAAAGTCCATTTTGTGAGACCACAAACCTTGTTAGAGAAGGGGCGTGGTTGCGGTTTACTAACAAACTATTTCTAATACAGGGCTGAAGGTATTGGTTACAAAATATGAATATCCCAAGTCTGAAGATGTTGTGGTCTTTAAGAAGAAACTGGAGAAATGTCATAGCAGTGAGGTTGCCTTGCATGTTAACACGTATGTAGCGTCTTTTTTTTTTTTATAATTTATTGAAACACTCTTTCCCAAACACAGTTTACAAGACAGGATTCCAGGACTGTTTAGACGTATTAGTCGTTGCTCTTCCCTCGGGTTGATGCTAACATGTCCCCTTTACAAAATAATTTTAAACCAGGCCCAGATTTTTGTATTTTTCTTCAGGGTGTGGTGAGGCGAACCACATCAGGGCCACATTTACAAAAAAGTCAAGGGTTTCTGTGATTGTAATTTTGTCAGTTGATCCATATAGATTTAGCAGAACATTGTAAGCATCTACTATATTTTGTTTTAATGACATGTGTATTTGTCTATTTTGTTTTCCTCACAGAAGAAAGAGGAAAGGTTTTGAGGATGAAGGCTATGTATCAAAGAAGCCTAAAACTGAAGAGGTCTGTAAATGTATAATAGGAAGTATTTCTTTATTCATGTTCATGTTATGAATGAACATGCAACCAATGTAACTAGCCCTGTAATAGGTTCAAAGAAGCATAGTGTTTGCATAGAGGAGCAGTAGCCATTCAAAATGTATTAAAAGGAGAAAAAGGAATTGAAAACCAGAGTTATACAATAACAAGTTTTCCCTTCTGTAGTCTGGTGGATTCATTTGGAGTTATGTATAAATAACTCTGGTACAAGGTTGGAGTAGTATTCTAAGCACCATATGGGATTTCACACTTCCAAATTGATACCAAAATGCCCTCTTATTTTATTTTAGGAAGAATGGAGTGATGATGATTTGGTTGATTCCCTGTGAGTGGGAGTCTGAGAAACAAGACATGGTTTCGGGCTGTATGGAACTTTTTTTTTTTTTTGTATATACATGAACATACATTTTCTTTTAAAACCTATGCAGGTCAAGAGTATTTGATAATTAAATTTTGTAAGTTATACACTATGTATTTTGTCATTTGTCTGAGTTACAAAAGGTTAGTGATTATCCATATTAACAAAACAATTAACCTGCCGCCAGAAGAACGATTCAGCCCATTTTCCTGTGCAACATCCTCATGGGCGGTTCTATAGGTTGCTCCAGTCCTGCTGAAGATTCATATGTGCTAACTAAACAGTTGCTTCATGAACAATTATACTAAACTGGCTCCTCTATTTCCTTTGAATTCTGATGGAATATCAGACCCTTTCAGACTGTTATCAAGTCTTGGTCTTCTCATACATGTTATTTAAATATAAACATATAAATCATGCTTTCACTATATACACTTTATGTACATATCCCCCACCCATTTTTGTGGGTTCACATGACCTGGTAAAATCTACACAGGGATCGTTCGGGATGTTGTCACAATCCCAAGTGCAATTTTTTTTTTCTCAAAAAAAAATAAATATATATATATATATATATACACAGTACTTTTACAAACAAAATACCACTATATGGACAATATTCTCGGGACACCTGAATACACCAACAGGGATTTGACATTGCATTCTAAATACATAGACGTTAATATAGCTGCCACTACATAACCGCTTCCACTCGAATGGGAAGGCTTTATATATTATTTTGGAGTAAAAAGCCACATCTGAGGCATTCGCAATTCAGTTTTCAAACTTGTAATTTTGACATGTTGAAAAGTCTCTTCCGTATCCTGTTTAGGAGGCCTTTGAATCCAGCCAATTCAATTTACCCCATCAAACCATATGTTTATGAAAACTAGACACCACAGGCACAAATTCGACTATACTTTGCATAGGTTTGTTTGTGGGCTAAAAGTCACTTTTTTAATTTTGACATCTGGTCAGTTAGCACCTCTGCCCTATTTGTGACTTTTTTAACCAGCCAATTCAGTTTACCCCAACAATCCATATATTTTTGAAGACTAGACACCCCCAATTGTAAGACTTGCTTTTTTTGCTCATAAGTTTCAAGAAAGACTTATGTAAATGCACTATTAAAGTACAAGTGGCAACCTTGACTGCTTTCTTGTCCAAAAGCCTTGCTCTTCATCCTAATTTAGAGAATTATATGGGGCATATTCAATATCTCACTCAAGCCCTTATCTCCTGTGCCTAGCTGGGACTTTAAATTTGGTCCAGAACCAACTATGTGAAGTGTCATTTAAACTAGGGCTGCAACTAACGATTATTTTAATAATCGATTAGTTGGCCGATTATTTTTTTCGATTAATCGGATAAAAAATGCAATTTTTTTAAATTTAAAATAATGTAATAAAAAACGTACAATTTACACTTTCATCTCTTTATTGCAATGGCCTCTCTCTATTCACCTTCTTATTTTACTGACATAATAATAAAAGCTACAAGAACCCAAACACGGTGTTTCTCAAACTAGTTATTAGTAAATATTAATTCATATGTTAACTATTTTTCATATTTAATAAAAACTATGAGAAAAAAGCCTTGTTTAAATTTTTTTTATTTACCAAACTGCCCCCGGTTATGCACATCAGACCCCCAGCTTGCCACTCTGCCCCCATATATGCCTTATACCTCTTATATGCCAGATTCCACTGTGCCCCCTGATATGCCACTGTGCCCCGATATGCCTTATACTCCTTATATACCCCCCATACACCACCATAACTCCCCCCTTCACCACTTTGGCTCCTCCCCCTCCCATACACCACTC